>CM022707.1:28335358-28497858 GCA_012295165.1 Asparagus setaceus
CAGCAGTATTTTCCTCCAAATTATCAGCAGCCAAAACCAACAAACCAAAGGGACCAATTCCCCCATAACTAGCATAAGCACCCTTTTCACGGCAAAGCTTTGGGGGGTCTACTATCCAATTAGCATCAAAGGGCTCAGCCCCAATTAAACTCTGCAACTCAAATTCTACCTCTACATCTGCCTGTTTTAATTAAAAAAAAATTAAAAGTTAATTGCTCATCATCAAGTAAAATGAATGGATTAAATGATAATATTTGTAAAGATTCTAGCCTGTGAAACTTTTAGTCCTCTGACTTCAACTTGGCTTCCTGTTTTGAGCTCAATGTCTTGTAAATGGATTTGCTCCCCTCTAAGTGATTCAAGCTCTTCAATTGGCCATTGAACCAGTCTTTTTCCATCTGCGTCTAGACTAAGAACCCTTGGAACAGTCTGAAAATAAATAAATAATTATATATGTATAGGTCTAGACATAATGTAAGTAGAACTCATGAGCTCATACTGAATTCCTCACTGTTCTCGAAAAAGCAAAAATTGTAGCAACTTTCAAACCGAACGGAGCACACATAATTACTAAAGCTTATTTGCATGTAAGGTCAAACACAAAAACTTGGACTAGTTTAAGCTTTCATTTCTTAACTAAAAACAATAGTTAATTGCGGATAGACCCCTGTAGTGTCGCTGTTTTTAACTTACTACCCTTCTAGTTTTACTTTTGCAGGTTGACCTCCCAGTGAAACTTTTTCTTCTCTGTTATAGTCACTTGGAATGAGAAAATTATTTTGTGACAATAAACTCCCAGAGGACAAAAGAGTCCAAAAAACACTCAGGGGTCTGTCTACAAAAATAAAATTAGAGGAGTAATAAACTCAAAACAGCAATCCTACAGGGGTTCTATCCACAACTAACCCTAATACTGTTAATCGCATCTCAACTATAGAAGGTAGGCAATTGCTAATCTTAATCCTTTTCATTAACGCTTTGAACACTAGCCGTCTCAATGGATTATCTCCCTATTATTTATACCTACTTATAAGAGATTATGGAAGTCTCTCTGCAATAATTTAGACATTGGGAAATCTCTCCACACACACTAAAGTCACACGACACCCACATGAGCGATACATATAATTGAGGAATAACTTAGTTTGAACATGGACATATTTGCAATTAAGCCTATTTCAAAATAGAATACTCGGTTAAATATTATCATACGGGCATAAATACAAAATACATACCTGAATACCGGCCCAGCCTTTGGCCACATCGTCTGCTATACTATTTGATTCATTCGACCATCCCCACAAGATTCTGCGCTGCTTCGCCTCATCTACGAACGTCTTCGACGCGTACACTCTCCCATAGTCAATCATCGGCCACATTCTGTAGTCATTAGACGACGCATCATCTCCGATAAAAACATCTCTCTCCTCGTCATAAGTCCCCAGCGTGTAATAATCATACAAAACATCAAACATGCTAACCTTCAACAAATATTTTGTCACGCCCTGTATTTCCCCAAGAGGGAAAAAATCCACACACTCCCACATACCCGACCCGTTAGTGTAGTGTAACGGGTTCTCAGCCCGAGCCCATTTCACAAAATCTCTACTCTTGTATAGTATAGCTAGTCCATTTCCATCAATTACAGTGCCCACAATTGACCTCCAAGAACCATCTTTGCCAAGCCAAGCCGTGCTCGGGTCACGAAATAGAGTCACGTCAATCCTTTCGTGTGGTTCGATTACCGGGTTGTAATTGGGTTTGATCCATTCGCGAAGAAACGGGTCGGATAAGTTTTTCGGGTACACGATGTTCTGGACCTGCCTGCTGACAGTGTCAAGACCAGTGTAGAGGATAACGGGCTTGTTACCGGGTAGGATTGTGGCGGACCCGCTCCAGCACCCGCTAATGTCGAAGGGCTCGGATGGGGTTAGAGCGAGTTCGAGCCCGGTCCAGTGGACGAGGTCCGTTGAGACTGAGTGGCCCCATGAGATGTTGGCGGTCCACGTGGCGGCGTTTGGATTGTGTTGGTAGAAGAGATGGTAGATACCGTTGTAGTACATCGGCGCGTTCGGGTCTGGTCGAAACAAGTTCGGGTTAAATTCATGCAAATTAAAAAGAGATCCAATAAATTAGAGAGATTGCTAATAGAATTCGTTAGCGAAATGAACAGAGTTATAATTCTTAAACCTTTTTGTTAAGAAAAAGAAATCTAAGCTTTTAGAATTGAACTCGGATCTTAGTGGTGGAGAGATTACTACTATCATATTTGTTGATTTGTTAAATGGATGATTAGAATTATGCACTCGCGCTGTTGTTAAATTGTTCCTCATATATTGAAAATACAAATCTTATCAGGAGCACTTTATCTTCCCTTGAATGATATAGATTACCAAGTTACATACGCGTGTTATGGGAAAAAATGTATTCTGTATTTTAAGATCAATTTTTTGTCGATGTATAAATCATTCATCATGGGCTTAGTTTCAGCGACGCGGGCTTAGTTTGGGGGAAAAGTCTATAACGGCCCTCATAATAGTCTGCTTGTAGGCTAGTCAATGCCTATAGGCCTCTTCGTATGGGCTTGATTGGGCTTAGAAAGCTCTATATGGACTTCTCTCTATAAATGTTGACACTTGAAGATATTCGGGCCTAAAACTTCTGTTCCAATTTTTACGCACTCCTCCTTTTGTTTTCTTTTTCTCTTTTTACTTTTTCATTTTCTTTTTAACCCCACCCAACCTACCAAATAAATTGATAGATTAACCACTACGATTTCCTAAAACGAGATATCTCAAACCTTTTCCTCTCTTTAATATTAAAATTATCAAATTGTCATACTTACCTAAATCCTATTTGTTTTATAGTGAATGAATTTAGGAAGCATGTTAATTTCATTGGCAATCTTTTGACAAATCACACTAGACCAATACAGAAGATGAAAATGAAATATATATTAATCTATTTATTTATCTATTAATTCCTCCGAGATGAAAACAAAACAAACTCAAATATCACATGAGCTTAACCAAGAGGTAAACTCTGATTTTCTAACACAGAAGCAAGAATTACTAAAATCTAAATATCAATAAAACAATGATCATATTGGAAAAATTATTTTAAGCTTGAACTATGCTAGACATAGATAATCAGAGGGGGAAAATGAAGAGATTACCATTCATCCAGTGTTGAGTAGGCTGAAAATGGTATGCAGTTCTATAGAGCTCGCTAACAATGAAGTTCTTGGCTATAGGATCTTGATATAGTAAATTGCGACGATAAATCTCAAACAAAGAAGAGCAGATGAAGGAGAACCCTAGGATCCATCCCAAACCATGAAACATTGAAGCCATTGCTCAAGAAAACGATGAGAAAGTCCAGCGCCAACGGATCTATTGATTAAAACTACTAATGGAGAGATTTATTTGACTAATAAATACTTAAAAGCTACCTGCTTACACTAAAAATGTAGGAAATTTACGACTAGAAACATTAGGCTTAGTATGTGATTACAGGTCACTGACATGTGGGACCCATCCTTCAGGTAAGGACTGCTAGGTCATATAATAGTTTCCATATTTGATATAATTTTAGCCTTTTTTTCAATGTAACAACTCTAAAGTTTATATAATATAAAGAGACTTGGAGTGGAGTCCAGATCCTCTTATCAACTACTTTTCATATAAAAGCAAAACCTCCAAAGTACTGTAGCTGCTACAGTAAGACACTTTCCCTCAGTTATTTCAAAAAAATTACTGTAGCACCTACAGTAAATTCAAATTCAAAATTTTCCGTGCTTTGCACGGGCTAAATACTAGTATAATATAAAGAGACTTTGAGTGCATCAAGTCCTTTTTTTTAAAATGCAACGAGTTGCACTTGAAACGTCAATATCTAGAAGGATAGTTTCAGAGTCACTTTGTCCTCTTGTGCTCCTCTTACTTTATGAAGCCTGATTTCTGACGTACTTGCTTTAGTTTATCTCAAATTAATTAATCAGTATCCGCGACCAGGTTTGCTAAATTAATCACAATTTAATAAAAATGTATGTCAAGAAAATGTAGATCAAAACTTGTTGGAGGCATGATTTTAAATGTCTTATAAAAAAAATTCATACTTTACCAATTTTTCTCAGACCTACTAGAATGCTTCATGTCATGATTTTAGGGAAAAAGAAGTAATAATAAATTTTGTTGAACTTTGATTTTAATCAAATCCCTGGACCAAAAACACTAGGTAATTTTTTTAAATATAGAAAATATCTAAATCCCTTCCTATTATGCATAAAATTGTATAGAAAAAGCTTCCTAGACACTGTATGAAAGTCCTACAATATTGCTACCGTGATAGTTATAAATCGGTTCCTCTTGTTAAATAAGTATACATGATGCTAACACGTGGATTTAATTAATATGGAAAAGTGAATAGGAGCTTGTCCAGAAAATACAGATGCCATTAACTCATATAAACAATAGGGGCAAATTGCACTAAACCTCAAAAAACTTTCAGCATTTTGTAGTAAACCCCAATATCTTTAAAAATCATGCTAAACCGCCAATAACTTTTACAGAAAAATCCCAATATCTCTTGAATAAGTTACACTAAAACCCCCCATTAACTTTCAAAATGCTTTTTTATGTTATTTCTTGGTTCTAATTACTGGCGGTTATCTACAAAACGGGGAAACTTATAGGGGGATTTTAGCAGTTCCAAAAGTTATTAGGAGCTCATTGCGATTTTGAAATTTATTAGGGGTTTACTGTAAAATGCTAAAAGTTCGAGAGAGTTAGTGTAATTTATCCTAAAAATAACATAAATAAACTGTAAAATTGCATTCATATTAAGAGCAGTGTTTACGACAATGCTTATTATTATTATTATCAAGCCAATATTAAAAGTTACTTCTACAACAAACACAATTACGTACAAATACTTATAGCTGACAAAGCGGCTAGTTGAACTATTTCAAATCTGTGATAATTTTAACAAAGCTTTTTATAAATAGAAAACCAACATGACTTATAAGCTCCTAAAAATAAGTTCTTCCAAATAAAACACTGTCTAAGTATGTGAGGTTTTTGTACTGTACACAATTCCTACTAAAGGTGGAATACAAAGTTTATCAAAACACCCGAATACAATCGGGTGATCTCTATACCATTCATGGTGGATAGACGGTTCATTTGGAAATTTTTAATTTTTCGATTTATGACGTAAATCAGCTCACTCTTGTAGGAATAATTAAAAAAATATTTCTATTATTAAAAGAGGATAATTTTGAAGGAGGAAAAAACATCATATCTGTCAAGATAAAATTTGGACAAATTCTCAACCAATCCAATAAATCTTTGAACCCAAGCATCACATGGGTCTAAAATCTAAATCGAGCCCTCCTTGTCGGATCCAATGAAATTTAATCAAGGTCGGATATTCTCCTTCTCGAATCCGCAATATTATGTTTGATTTCAGGGGGTGGATCCATTTAAAGAAATATTTTCCCTCTTCTATCTTTCTTGACTAATTTTCCTCTTCTATCTATATTTTTGTCTCCTTGTTCAATTTTCTCCTTTTTTTTTCCCCCTTCATCTTTTTCGTTTGTCTTTCGCTTTCTTTGTGCGCACCGTCCACTTACCATTTCCAAAGCAAGAAAAGCACGCATGCTAAGGTTGGAGGCACCGTCCCTACTTTCCCCCAACAAACACAATGACTAAAAAGAAAAGATGAATGAATAAAATAAAGTTCACTAAAATAAGATGAGATGTGATGTGAAAGTCTAAGTGAAATTAATAAGGACCCTAGCTATCAGAAGGATTGGGATCCTCTACTCATCAATAGTATTTTCTAATATTTGCTAATGCATCTCTACCTTTCATTTTGTGGGCTCCACCTTTCACTTTGTACTTGTCCACAAAATCAAAGGTGGAGAAGTCCACAAAATCAAAGGTGGAGATGCATTAGCAAATATTAAGAAACACTATTGATGAGTAGAGGATCCCAAAACCTATCAGAATCATCTCTATACGAAGTTGCACCATAGATAGACAAGTTGAAAATTTCAAATTAACCCAGAAATTATATAGATTATGGGGCATATTGTGATGGAATCTACACTCATCTAAATGCCCAATTGTTTTTGAGGAAGAGAAGATTCAATTGCTCGTTTTAATTAGGTTGGATATAATTAGGGTACTGTCTTAAGCATGGATTAAGAATCAAATTAATTCAAAACGATAAGTTATTATTCACCTAAACTTTGTATTTAAATACGTGAAAGGTTACTTATTATATAACAACTCTAAACTTACCGTCTCGATTGAAACTAATCATTTTAGATCGTACGAACCCCTTTAGGTTGAGCATCATTTTTAAAAGTCTAGCAATGCAAATGTACATCATGTATAATTTGAACTTCGATTGTTCGATATCATATTAAAAGTTTTATCCATTGTGCCAAATGTAACTCTAAACTTATGTTGAGATTATAATTTTATGTTTTAACGAAATCATCGCTCTTATAATTCTTCCAATGCAGACCTATAATCTTCCAGCTAGAAAACAAAAAATAAAACCCCACAGACTCTTTCTCTCAAAAAGAAAAAGGAACAAGAACATAAAAACGCAAAAAATAAAATCATAGATAAAAATGCATACAACGAAAGATTCATGTCCATGAATTAAAACTTCTTTTAACTCAAAATTATAGACTCAAAAACAAGAAATAAAAGAAAAAAGAGAGCATACACCATTCATCCAATAGCGAGTTGGTTGAAAATGATAAGCAGTTCTGAACTGAGTACTGGCTAAAGGATTGGAGAAATTCTCAGCGGGAGGAATCTCCACCATCGGAGAAGAGAAGAAGAGCAATCCAAAGAGCCATCTCAAACCAGGGAACAATGAAGTAGAAGAAGAACCCATTGGGTTAAACAATAGAGGACGAGAGAAAGGGGAACTTGATTAAGTAGCAAGTGAGGTTATTATTTAAGAATGAGGGAAACTTGTGACGAAAGTTCTAAGGATAGCATGTGCTTTTATAATGAAATAAAGTTCTTGATTAATGCAATTATAATGAATTGGATTACTAATCTGGGCACTGGGCCCAGCTGGCGATCTTTGGATGGTCCCATAAATTCCTTAAGTAAAATGGGAAAGAAATCCAATAAATAAATCATGGATATACCGAGAAAAAAAAAAGATAGTGAAATGTTTTCCTTTAATTCCGAATTAAGTTAATATCAGTCTAATTATTGTTAATACAATCAGACTATTACATCAGTGCCATTACCAATATTCTATCGGTATAATCGAACTACCTTATTAGTGAACCAACTCTAAACTCTAAATTGGAAAGTTATCACAATCTCTTTCATTCCGATATGATCCTCTATAGAGTCTGTTTACTATTATCAGACTTTAGTTCCCCACAGCATAGCAATCATCATAAAAAGTATCATACAGAGTGCTCTATAGAAAATATTGTAGAAAAAATATAATGCCGTGTGTATTGTTAATTTTAAATCAAGACAATCAAGATACAAACAATAAATAACATTGTAAGTGGTTGAATATTAGTAAAAAACAGTAGTAATTAGAAAAGGAAATTTTCAAGAATCAATGTGACAAACATCACTTTCTATTTCATCTCTGTGTGATTATCCTCTGTGGGGCTTCTTTCCTAATCATCTTCTCCTTGCTGGATCATTATCCATACCATTAGTTCTTTCCTAATCATCTTCTTCTTGCTAGATCACTATCCATACCATTAGTCAGCACTATAACTTCTGGATTAATCATAATTTATTTTCTAATACCTAATTACTTAGATTTAACAACACCAATCGGCTTCCTTTGTCTAAAAGGACGTAGTTGCTGTTGGATCTGAAATGCAAGCCCAGAGGAGGGGGGGTGTGGGGTGTGGAGGGGAATATGTTTGTTATAGTTTTTCGCTAAAACACAAAATAAGCAGCGGAAATATAGAAAATTAAAAGCGAACAACCAAACCAAAAACTATCTATAGAACATGCGAGATTTTTATAGTAGTTCAGATAATAATCATACGTTTACTCTTCTTTTTCATAAAGGGGTTTCCTCACTATGCTAAGAATTCTCCTAAATCATAACCCGATCCAGTAGGCTTACAAAGACCGAATCCTGAAATCTATTCGAAACCAGTCGTCTAACCTAACTCTCCACAGTGAGTAACACCTAGCACTAGTTAGTCTCAACCCTCAATTATCAATGGCTTGAGTACGCCAAGTTTGAAACTAACTACCAAAAATAGTTTAAGCACAAAATCAGAAAGATTTTACAACCTTTTTTATTAGCAAACTGTTCTTCAAAAGATTGAAACGAAGCTTGATGAAAAATGATGAAGATGTTAATTTGAAGGGCAACTCCTCTCGCTAAGATGATATGATATTATTGAGTGTGACGAGAAAGAGTTTTTTTAGGCTCCAGGGGTTCAAATCAGAAATCAATCTTCTTCTTATAATCCCTAGAATTTTCTCTCTTAAACCTCTTTCTTTTCAAACCCTAACTCTCTTTAAATATCATCTGTTTCAATCTTAATAGCCTCTCATAAATCAGAAAATAAATATCCAAATCATAGTGAAAGTTGGAGATGAAAGGGATCAACCAATGGTTGTGATCAACTCTTCAAATCTGTCAAACACCATCGTCACCATCGATGGTTCCTCATGACCATAGATGGCTCCCTGAGCACCATCAATGGGTGCTTGTAGATCATCGATGATTTGATTTTGAGTTTCTAGAAATCTGTAATTGGTCACTGTACACCATCAATGAGGTGCGGTGACCATCGATGGTTTACGGTAGACCATCGATGGTTCAAAATCGATTCTCTAAATTTTTGCAATTGTTCACTGTACACCGTCGATGAAAATTGACCATCGATGGTTCACTGTAGGCTAACAATGATTCCAAGGCTGAAATCAGCGTAAATACTGATTTTCACGTCGTTTTGCCTCGTAACCTTTTGTATGCTTATTTTCACCTGTACTATATTATCTCAAATAACTATTATTACCAAATAAGAGTTTTTTTATTACTCAAACAAGAGCTATAGTACAAACTACGTACTAACGATCTCCTCTTTTTGATAATAACAAACTTGAAATTTGAAATAACAAAATATATGCATATTTGAGATATATAAACAACAATAATGAGCACAAATACACTTTCATGCAAAAGGAAAAAAATGCAATGCTCCCCCTTCATTCATGCATTCATAAAAAGTGAAAATATGTACATGTATTGTACCAACTCCCCCTAAAATAATAGATCGAGTGTTTTAAATTTTTTAAAACATAGCAAACTATGAAACCACTTGAAAAATACTTAATGAAAAACTCCACTCATGCAAAGAAATAAAAATTTTAAATTTCACACCAAATCTTCTCCCCCTTTTGTTATTATCAAAAGATGAAAAACACACCAATAGTTATATTTTATACTTGAAAAATTCAGAGAAAAATCATCCAAAGGTGTAAGGAAGAGAAATATACACTGGTTCACACAGAAATTCATAGAAAATAGCACGCTAGATTAAATTCCAATCGCAAAATACTTGAATACCAGAGAAATCACATTAAAAAATCATACACAAATGATTAAATATTATTGTAAAGTATATGAAAAAAATAGTAAAAAGAATTATACTAGTTCATTTGATAAATTCAGATATTTCAAAGAAAATAATGATCAATATGAGACTGGAACTATCTCAACCTTTAAAACTGAGGATCAAAGTTTGCCCTATCACCTCAACTGTATAGGATTTTTAAGAGGAAGAATGATAGTGTTTGGCGAGCGATGCACATCATCTCTAAGTATATCAATATTCAGTACAGGATGGCTACCCTTTGAGATATGCATAATTTTCATCAACTAGTGTGGGTCTTTGACCATCTTTTAACAAATACACTTAATTTTGCCGTGGATGTTAGAGTGTGAATCTTTGATCATTTTTTCATGTATACACTCTTTTGTTTGATATTTTTAGCACAAATGTACTTTTGTACATGTGAAGAATATATGCGTCGATATTCAAGTCAAATAATAAGCTTAAAACTCTTAATATATTTCAAAAATATCTTATAAACGTAACATAAAAACTTTTTATATATATATATATATATATATATATATATATATATATATATATATATATATATATATATATATATATATATATATATATATATATATATATATATATATATATATGAAAAAAGGAATATGAGGTGGCTCATTTAGTAAAATGAGCTACCCACTAATAGTATAGTCTTTAGGCCCACCTAGTTGTCACATTCATTGAGTGTGGTATTGTGTAAGTGAGTGGTAGCTCACTTTACTAAATGAGGTGGTAGCTCATATTCCTTAATCCCATATATATATATATATATATATATATATATATATATATATATATATATATATATATATAGTAATGATATTGTGAGATGGTGAGATAAAATCTTATCGTGAGCTAGACTAATCGACTCATCAAATTCATGATCGACACCATACATCTTATTCAACACATCATCAAATGTATATGATAAAATTTTCACATAACTTGGAGTCTTTTAGAATATGAATCAAACTCGCTTGATATATTGATTTTATGCAGCCTTAACACCGCCCCTCTACACATAGCTAAAATAATGATTAAAATTTTTAAAATAATATAATTTTTTCTACATATAGATCATTGTGAGTGCAAATCACGATGGATGGTGCCGATCATCATTTCGAGTAGCCTATTAAGCTAGCTCACGATAAGAATGTGAGCTCACCATCTCATTTTATCATTTATGTGTGTGTGTGTGTGTGTGTCTACACACACACACACACACACATATATATGTGTGTGTGTGTGTGAAAATCATATGTGAACTCAGGTGATATAATCAAGCCTATATACCTAAAAGATAATATCATTTGAATCAATCTTGTAAAAGCATATACATAGTCATGTCCAAAAAATTTAATTTTTCAAAAGAAAACAAAAAGAAAGAAAGAGAAATTTTGTTTTGTTTTTGATAAAAAATGGGAAAAGAAAAAAATCTAAAAACAACCCTAAAAGAAAAAAATTCAAGAAAAATAAAAAAATAAAGAAAATTTCAAATTATTTACATACAACAGTAAGGTCAACATGCTAGATATCAAGAGATAGATGTCTAAATCTTGTCTCAACCTAGTGAAATGATCTTTAGGCAAAGGTTTTGTAAAAATATCTACAAGCTGTTGATCGGTGGGGACAAACTCAATATGAATATTCTCCTTATCAATATGGTGCTAACAAAGTGATGTCGAACATCTATGTGTTTTGTGCATGAATGGTAGACTGGGTTGTTACTCAAATCAATAGCAGTCTTATAGTCACATCTAAGAGAAACTTTCTTAAAGGTGATGTTGTAATCCTAAAGAGTCAAAGATATCCAAAGAGCTTGTGAACAATAACTACCTAATGCAATGTACTCAGCCTCTGTAGTAGATAAAGTTACACAGCTTTGTTTCCTACTAGACTAAGAAACCACATAATATCTTAAAAGATGTACTATTTTACTAGTGCTCTTTCTATAAGTACGACACCCATCATAATCATCTGATACATATCCAACTAAAAGCATTACACATAGTAAACCATAAATCAAAATTTTGTGTTTCAATTAAATATTGAAAAATTCATTTTACAAACTTTCAAATGTGATTCTTTATGATTGACTTGAAACTTTGCACACAAGCTTTATATATATATATATATATATATATATATATATATATATATATATATATATATATATATATATATATATATATATATATATATATATATATATATATATATATATATATATATATATATATATATATATATATATATATATATATATATATATATATATATATATATATATATATATATATATATATATATATATATATATATATATATATATATATATATATATATATATATATATATATATATATATATATATATATATATATATATATATATATATATATATATATATATATATATATATATATATATATATATATATATATATATATATATATATATATATATATATATATATATATATATATATATATATATATATATATATATATATATATATATATATATATATATATATATATATATATATATATATATATATATATATATATATATATATATATATATATATATATATATATATATATATATATATATATATATATATAGTAATGATATTGTGAGATGGTGAGATAAAATCTTATCGTGAGCTAGACTAATCGACTCATCAAATTCATGATCGACACCATACATCTTATTCAACACATCATCAAATGTATATGATAAAATTTTCACATAACTTGGAGTCTTTTAGAATATGAATCAAACTCGTTTGATATATTGATTTTTATGCAGCTTAACAGCCGTCCCCTCTACACATAGCTAAAATAATGATTAAAATTTTTAAAATAATATAATTTTTTCTACATATAGATCATTGTGAGTGCAAATCACGATGGATGGTGCCGATCATCATTTCGAGTAGCCTATTAAGCTAGCTCACGATAAGAATGTGAGCTCACCATCTCATTTTATCATTTATGTGTGTGTGTGTGAAAATCATATGTGAACTCAGGTGATATAATCAAGCCTATATACGAAAAGATAATATCATTTGAATCAATCTTGTAAAAGCATATACATAGTCATGTCCAAAAAAAATTTAATTTTTCAAAAGAAAACAAAAAGAAAGAAAGAGAAATTTTGTTTTGTTTTTGATAAAAAATGGGAAAAGAAAAAAATTCAAGAAAAATAAAAAAATAAAGAAAATTTCAAATTATTTACATACAATGTAAGGTCAACATGCTAGATATCAAGAGATAGATGTCTAAATCTTGTCTCAACCTAGTGAAATGATCTTTAGGCAAAGGTTTTGTAAAATATCTACAAGCCGTTGATCGGTGGGGACAAACTCAATATGAATATTCTCCTTATCAATATGGTGCTAACAAAGTGATGTCAACATCTATGTGTTTTGTGCATGAATGGTAGACTGGTTGTTACTCAAATCAATAGCGCCTTATAGTCACATCTAAGAGAAACTTTCTTAAAGGTGATGTTGTAATCCTAAAGAGTCAAAGATATCCAAAGAGCTTGTGAACAATAACTACCTAATGCAATGTACTCACTCAGAGTAGATAAAGTTACACGCTTTGTTTCCTACTAGACTAAGAAACCACATAATATCTTAAAAGATGTACTATTTTACTAGTGCTCTTTCTATAAGTACGACACCCATCATAATCATCTGATACATATCCAACTAAAAGCATTACACATAGTAAACCATAAATCAAAATTTTGTGTTTCAATTAAATATTGAAAAATTCATTTTACAAACTTTCAAATGTGATTCTTTATGATTGACTTGAAACTTTGCACACAAGCATACGTAAAACATAATATCGTGATGAGAAGTAGTAAGATATAAGAGGCTACTAATCATTCTATTATATCTCTTTTCATCAATTGACAATCCCGTCTCATCCTTTGTAAGCTTTGCTAAAGGACTCATCAGGGTTAAAGCAGCTTCCGAACTATCCATACCGAAGTATTTTAAAAGTTCTTTTACATACTTCTCCTATGATATAAACACTCCAAATTTTGTTTGCTTCACTTGAAACCTTAAAAGTATTTCGCCCCTCGCTTGGGTCGAAAGTTGATTCCATTTGTAAAACTTGAGAAAATTACACTTTTGGTTCTCAGTTACAAAGAAATTTAATAACTCTCTCACAAACTCGAACAAAAGACACTACAAGTGTAGATCTCTTATTTTCGTGGGACTTTGCCTCGCCGGGCGGCGACAAGATGAGCCGCCGCTAACTGGCGAGGCAATGTCGCCCTCCACCGTTGTAACGGTTTTCCGCTTTTAGGCACGATTAAATGCCTAGAATCACGCCTAGTGGGCGTATCTTCGCCGTAACCGCACATCAAGGTGTCTCGCCATGGCGAGACACATCAAGGTGTCTCGCCATGGCGAGACACATCAAGGTGTCTCGCCATGGCGAGACACATCAAGGTGTCTCGCCATGGCGAGACACATCAAGGTGTCTCGCCATGGCGAGACACATCAAGGTGTCTCGCCATGGCGAGACACATCAAGGTGTCTCGCCATGGCGAGACACATCAAGGTGTCTCGCCATGGCGAGACACATCAAGGTGTCTCGCCATGGCGAGACACATCAAGGTGTCTCGCCATGGCGAGACACATCAAGGTGTCTCGCCATGGCGAGACACATCAAGGTGTCTCGCCATGGCGAGACACATCAAGGTGTCTCGCCATGGCGAGACACATCAAGGTGTCTCGCCATGGCGAGACACATCAAGGTGTCTCGCCATGGCGAGACACATCAAGGTGTCTCGCCATGGCGAGACACATCAAGGTGTCTCGCCATGGCGAGACACATCAAGGTGTCTCGCCATGGCGAGACACATCAAGGTGTCTCGCCATGGCGAGACACATCAAGGTGTCTCGCCATGGCGAGACACATCAAGGTGTCTCGCCATGGCGAGACACATCAAGGTGTCTCGCCATGGCGAGACACATCAAGGTGTCTCGCCATGGCGAGACACATCAAGGTGTCTCGCCATGGCGAGACACATCAAGGTGTCTCGCCATGGCGAGACACATCAAGGTGTCTCGCCATGGCGAGACACATCAAGGTGTCTCGCCATGGCGAGACACATCAAGGTGTCTCGCCATGGCGAGACACATCAAGGTGTCTCGCCATGGCGAGACACATCAAGGTGTCTCGCCATGGCGAGACACATCAAGGTGTCTCGCCATGGCGAGACACATCAAGGTGTCTCGCCATGGCGAGACACACAAATGTCATGCTTGGCGAGATAGATGTCTAAATCTTGTCTCAACCTAGTGAAATGATCTTTAGGCAAAGGTTTTGTAAAAATATCTACAAGCTGTTGATCGGTGGGGACAAACTCAATATGAATATTCTCCTTATCAATATGGTGCTAACAAAGTGATGTCGAACATCTATGTGTTTTGTGCATGAATGGTAGACTGGGTTGTTACTCAAATCAATAGCAGATCTTATAGTCACATCTAAGAGAAACTTTCTTAAAGGTGATGTTGTAATCCTAAAGAGTCAAAGATATCCAAAGAGCTTGTGAACAATAACTACCTAATGCAATGTACTCAGCCTCTGTAGTAGATAAAGTTACACAGTTTTGTTTCCTACTAGACTAAGAAACCACATAATATCTTAAAAGATGTACTATTTTACTAGTGCTCTTTCTATAAGTACGACACCCATCATAATCACTGTATACATATCCAACTAAAAGCATTACACATAGTAAACCATAAATCAAAATTTTGTGTTTCAATTAAATATTGAAAAATTCATTTTACAGCTTTCAAATGTGATTCTTTATGATTGACTTGAAACTTTGCACACAAGCATACAGAAAACATAATATCAGGATGAGAAGTAGTAAGATATAAGAGGCTACTAATCATTCTATTATATCTCTTTTCATCAATTGACAATCCCGTCTCATCCTTTGTAAGCTTTGCTAAAGGACTCATCAGGGTTAAAGCAGCTTCCGAACTATCCATACCGAAGTATTTTAAAAGTTCTTTTACATACTTCTCCTATGATATAAACACTCCAAATTTTGTTTGCTTCACTTGAAACCTTAAAAAGTATTTCAGTTCTCCCTGTTTGGGTCGAAAGTTGATTCCATTTGTAAAACTTGAGAAAATTACACTTTTGGTTCTCGCTACAAAGAAATTTAATAACTCTCTCACAAACTTCGAACAAAAGACACTACAAGTGTAGATCTCTTGTTTTCGTGGGACTTTGTCTTGGGGGAGCGTAATCCGTGGACCACCGGCGGCGATCGTCGAATCGGCGGGGTTTAGTTGATGCTTCGCAAAGGAAACAAGAACTTCAAAGAAATATCTTAGCAAGGTAAGATATCTACTCTTCTCAAGAATAAGTCAAAGCTTAAACTCGAGGAATCTCCGTGGATCGTGTTCTTGAACTCAGGAAGCTTGGATCTCGATTGCCCCTTCGATGGCCGACCCCCACAGAGTGGGCGTAGGAGGGTATTTATAGTCTTTGGGAAGCGTGCCCTCTGAAGAAACACAAGTGTCATAAGTGCTCCATATTTGCGATTAAGCGGCGGCTGCCTCGGCGTAAGCTACCGCTAGCTGGCGGCGGTGTAAGAACCCTATTGGCGGCGGCGTATGGTACCTGCTAAGCTGGCGAGGCAATGTCGCCCCTCCACCGTTGTAACGGTTTTCCGCTTTTTAGGCACGATTAAATGCTCCTAGAATCCGCTTAGTGGGCGATCTTCACGCGTAACCGCACATTAAAGTATTTGAGCGTCTCTGCATTGATAAAGTCAAGTGGGCCCCATCGGCATTGATTTAGACCCTTCAAGAGCTCGTTCCAAGTATTACGGGTGTCGCCGGTTAGCGAGACACAAGTAAAATGCCTGCCTATAGCGAGACACATCAAGGTGTCTCGCCGTGGCGAGAACACACAAGTGTCCGTAGCGGCGAGACACATCAAGGTGTCTCGCCATGGCGAGACACATCAAGGTGTCTCGCCATGGCGAGACACATCAAGGTGTCTCGCCATGGCGAGACACACACAAGTGTTCGCCAGACAGAGGAAGGTTTGACCAGATAGGAATTTTGAGACAATCCTAAGCGTAGGAAGGTTTGACCAGATAGGAATTTTGAGACAATCCTAACCGCCTAAGGTTTGATCGCTCAATTTGAAGTGGACCTCTCGCTCATGGAAGGAATCGAGAGGATTTTGACCGTGGTCCCGATCGTAGGAAGGTTTGACCAGATAGGAATTTTGAGACAATCCTAACCGCTGGAAGGTTTGATCGCTCAATTTGAAGTGGACCTCTCGCTCATGGAAGGAATCGAGAGGATTTTGACCGTGGTCCCGATCGTAGGAAGGTTTGACCAGATAGGAATTTTGAGACAATCCTAACCGCTGGAAGGTTTGATCGCTCAATTTGAAGTGGACCTCTCGCTCATGGAAGGAATCGAGAGGATTTTGACCGTGGTCCCGATCGTAGGAAGGTTTGACCAGATAGGAATTTTGAGACAATCCTAAGCGTAGGAAGGTTTGACCAGATAGGAATTTTGAGACAATCCTAACCGCCTAAGGTTTGATCGCTCAATTTGAAGTGGACCTCTCGCTCATGGAAGGAATCGAGAGGATTTTGACCGTGGTCCCGATCAGAGGAAGGTTTGACCAGATAGGAATTTTGAGACAATCCTAACCGCCTAAGGTTTGATCGCTCAATTTGAAGTGGACCTCTCGCTCATGGAAGGAATCGAGAGGATTTTGACCGTGGTCCCGATCGTAGGAAGGTTTGACCAGATAGGAATTTTGAGACAATCCTAACCGCCTAAGGTTTGATCGCTCAATTTGAAGTGGACCTCTCGCTCATGGAAGGAATCGAGAGGATTTTGACCGTGGTCCCGATCGTAGGAAGGTTTGACCAGATAGGAATTTTGAGACAATCTAGCGTAGGAAGGTTTGATCGCTCAATTTGAAGTGGACCTCTCGCTCATGGAAGGAATCGAGAGGATTTTGACCGTGGTCCCGATCAGAGGAAGGTTTGACCAGATAGGAATTTTGAGACAATCCTAAGCGTAGGAAGGTTTGATCGCTCAATTTGAAGTGGACCTCTCGCTCATGGAAGGAATCGAGAGGATTTTGACCGTGGTCCCGATCAGAGGAAGGTTTGACCAGATAGGAATTTTGAGACAATCCTAAGCGTAGGAAGGTTTGACCAGATAGGAATTTTGAGACAATCCTAACCGCCTAAGGTTTGATCGCTCAATTTGAAGTGGACCTCTCGCTCATGGAAGGAATCGAGAGGATTTTGACCGTGGTCCCGATCAGAGGAAGGTTTGACCAGATAGGAATTTTGAGACAATCCTAACCGCCTAAGGTTTGATCGCTCAATTTGAAGTGGACCTCTCGCTCATGGAAGGAATCGAGAGGATTTTGACCGTGGTCCTAAGCGTAGGAAGGTTTGACCAGATAGGAATTTTGAGACAATCCTAACCGCCGGAAGGTTTGATCGCTCAATTTGAAGTGGACCTCTCGCTCATGGAAGGAATCGAGAGGATTTTGACCGTGGTCCCGATCGTAGGAAGGTTTGATCGCTCAATTTGAAGTGGACCTCTCGCTCATGGAAGGAATCGAGAGGATTTTGACCGTGGTCCCGATCGTAGGAAGGTTTGACCAGATAGGAATTTTGAGACAATCCTAAGCGTAGGAAGGTTTGACCAGATAGGAATTTTGAGACAATCCTAACCGCCTAAGGTTTGATTGCTCAATTTGGAAGTGGACCTCTCGCTCATGGAAGGAATCGAGAGGGATTTTGGCCGTGGTCCTAACTATAGGAAGGTTTGACCAGATAGGAATTTTGAGACAATCCTAAGCGTAGGAAGGTTTGATTGCTCAATTTGGAAGTGGACCTCTCGCTCATGGAAGGAATCGAGAGGGATTTTGACCGTGGTCCCGATCAGAGGAAGGTTTGACCAGATAGGAATTTTGAGACAATCCTAAGCGTAGGAAGGTTTGATTGCTCAATTTGGAAGTGGACCTCTCGCTCATGGAAGGAATCGAGAGGGATTTTGGCCGTGGTCCTAACTATAGGAAGGTTTGACCAGATAAGAATTTTGAGACAATCCTAACCGCCTAAGGTTTGATCGCCAATTTGAAGTGGACCTCTCGCTCATGGAAGGAATCGAGAGGATTTTGACCGTGGTCCCGATCAGAGGAAGGTTTGACCAGATAGGAATTTTGAGACAATCCTAACCGCCTAAGGTTTGATCGCCAATTTGAAGTGGACCTCTCGCTCATGGAAGGAATCGAGAGGGATTTTGACCGTGGTCCCGATCAGAGGAAGGTTTGACCAGATAGGAATTTTGAGACAATCCTAACCGCCTAAGGTTTGATCGCCAATTTGGGTCCCTAGCGTAGGAAGGTTTGACGGGATAGGAATTTTGAGACAATCCTAAGCGTAGGAAGGTTTGATCGCTCAATTTGGAAGTGGACCTCTCGTTCATGGAAGGAATCGAGAGGGATTTTGGCGTGGTCCTAAGCGTAGGAAGGTTTGACGGGATAGGAATTTTGAGACAATCCTAAGCGTAGGAAGGTTTGATTGCTCAATTTGGAAGTGGACCTCTCGTTCATGGAAGGAATCGAGAGGGATTTTGGCGTGGTCCTAAGCGTAGGAAGGTTTGACGGGATAGGAATTTTGAGACAATCCTAAGCGTAGGAAGGTTTGATCGCTCAATTTGGAAGTGGACCTCTCGTTCATGGAAGGAATCGAGAGGGATTTTGGTTGTGGTCCTAAGCGTAGGAAGGTTTGACGGGATAGGAATTTTGAGACAATCCTAAGCGTAGGAAGGTTTGATCGCTCAATTTGGAAGTGGACCTCTCGTTCATGGAAGGAATCGAGAGGGATTTTGATTATGGTCCCTAGCGTAGGAAGGTTTGACGGGATAGGAATTTTGAGACAATCCTAAGCGTAGGAAGGTTTGATCGCTCAATTTGGAAGTGGACCTCTCGTTCATGGAAGGAATCGAGAGGGATTTTGATTATGGTCCCTAGCGTAGGAAGGTTTGACGGGATAGGAATTTTGAGACAATCCTAAGCGTAGGAAGGTTTGATCGCTCAATTTGGAAGTGGACCTCTCGTTCATGGAAGGAATCGAGAGGGATTTTGGCGTGGTCCTAAGCGTAGGAAGGTTTGACGGGATAGGAATTTTGAGACAATCCTAAGCGTAGGAAGGTTTGATTGCTCAATTTGGAAGTGGACCTCTCGTTCATGGATTATCCACCCCCAGCTTTCTTTGCAAATCTAGGCTATCGGAGTGTAGAGGGAGCAGTTTATACTCGTATACCTGTCGGAGTGTCGGAGGAGCAGTTTAACCTCTTATACTCATCGGAGGTTCTTTCAAGATTTAGCTTATTTCGGCGCTAAGACGCTTCACCAAGGCTTGGATGATGGCCTTGAGAGCTAAGCAATCCTTAGTAGGATGGAGGATCCTCACGTAGTGTACGAGTATTTAGGGTCCGAAGTCTTGTCAGCCTCCTCTTGATTTATAATCGGAGGCAACTTGATTTTGTTGTTATCAAGGAGATGTTTGAAGATGATCGGAACTTCTTCATCTCTGAAAGAGTATGTCCTGTGGAATTGATTTAGAAGCTTTTGGCGATCGTTGTTGCGACGTTTGACCAACAAGCAATACAGATGCCTTTCCTCTATTACGAGAGGAAAAATTTACTCGAGGGTCACCATCTTTTCGCCTCTTTCAGCCTTTCTTCCTTCCGAGGAAACGTCGCTTGTTCTCCTCAGATTTTCAGATCTTTCCATGTAGTTGGCGGGGCGACCCCATGACTTCCAACGGATCAATGGAGAGATTATTGTGGCACGCCCGCAATATGAATTTCTGATTGATCTTTGCGCTTATGGCCTTATTATGAAACGCTTAACGAAAGTGTCAATTGTCTCCCCATTCTTACGCTTTTCATCCAAAGGGTTCCAATCGAGACTTCGTGTCGCCATCGAAGAAGTTGCTGAGGAACAAGCTTTCCATATCATCCCAGCATGCTCCCAGCTTTGATTCTTCGATACCAATCGAAGGCAGCCCCGCGAAGGGTACCGACGAATGACCGAACCATCAAAGGCTCGTTTCCTGAGATCACCCCCAAATGTAATTTGAAGTAAATCAGGTGTTGTGTAGGTGACCCTCTCCCGTCAAATGGCGTGAAGTTGATCAAATTGAATTTCGGCGGGTAAGGAATTGAATCCCACTCTCTAGGATATGGACACGGGATACCAGTCCTTTTGACTTCCTGTGCGGACATCAAAGCATTAATTTTATTTTCAAGCTCTTTCATCCTTTCGCCATCATCCTCCCCTTGTTTTGGATCGCTTCCAATAGGAAGAATTGGACCATTTCCACCTTGAGTATCGGATCGGCTTTCTTTGGAGGTTGATCGGTAAATGTGTTCATCAATCTCAGAATGTTGTCTTCGACATTATGGGCATTATGGTGGGTAACTCCATCTTGTTGGTGGATTGGTATTGGTGGACCCGGGTTGTGCAACCGTATGGGTTTGCAACTCCCTCATCGTTGCATGGCTAGCTCCATCTCTGTTCTCATTTGACCTTAAGCTCTTCTCTTTGCTTGGCTAAGGCTTCTTGTAACATTTGAGCGGGACATCGGGAGTAATGGTAAAAGCTTCTGGGATGGCGACCAACACTTGACATTGTGTCATCGGAGCTATCGCCCGAGTTCTTTGTCGGGCTTCATCTTGGATGACTCTCCTTCATGCATCTTTCTATAGTCGATCGTTGAGTAGCTTCGCAATTATGTAGAGACATTCTTTGAAATCGAGACCCAACCTTTCCTCCGGGGTGAAGTCGGGATCGCATCCGTCACCGGTCCTTTCCTTTGTTCACCATGTTGATAGTCACTTGGAAACTCATCAAACTGGATGGATAATTGTTTGGGTCGAAAGTTGATTCCATTTGTAAAACTTGAGAAAATTACACTTTTGGTTCTCGGTTACAATGAAAATTAAATAACTCTCTCACAAACTCGAACAAAGGCGCTACAAGTGTAGATCTCTTATTTTAGTGGGACTTTGCTGTCTTGGGGGCCGTAATCCGTGGACCACCGGCGGCGATCGTCGAATCGGCGGGGTTTAGTTAGTGCTTCGCAAAGGAAACAAGAACTTCAGCAAATATCTTAGCAAGGTAAGATATCTACTCTTCTCAAGAATAAGTCAAGGCTTAAACTTCGAGGAATCTCGCGTGGATCGTGTTCTTGAACTCAGGAAGCTTGGATTCGACTTTTCCCTTCGATGGCCGACCCCTGCCCAAGTGGGCGTAGGAGGGTATTTATAGTCTTTGGGAAGCGTGCCCACAAGTGTCATAAGTCTTTGGAGATTTTGCGGTTAGCATTTGAAGGCGCCTCGGCTAAACTTACCGCTCCTGGCGGCGATGTCGAATTTGCCACTGTTGGCGGCGGTATGGTACCTGGCTGGCGGCGGTGCCGTCGGCTAACATGGCGGTTTTACGCTTTTTGAGCGCGATTAAATGCCTAAATTACGCCTGGTGGTATCTTCGGCGATGTAACCGCCTATTGCGTGTCGAGCGTCTCTGCATTGATAAAGTCAAGTGGGCCCCATCGGCATTGATTTAGACCCTTCAAGAGCTCGTTCCAAGTATTACGGGTGTCGCCCGGTTAGCGAGACACAAGTAAGTGCCTCGCCTATAGCGAGACACATCAAGGTGTCTCGCTTCGTGCAAAGCGTCTAAGCTAATAGCGAGACACATCAAATGTCTCGCTAATAGCGAGACACATCAAATGTCTCGCTAATAGCGAGACACATCAAATGTCTCGCTAATAGCGAGACACATCAAATGTCTGCTTCGTGGCGAGACACAATCTCCCATGTGTTGACTTCTTGAGATTTCGGCGGCGTTGTTCTTCGATCTTCTCATGATTTAGTCATATTTGAGGTTCTTGACAATTTTGATGCCTCTGAGATACCCCTCCAAAGTTTTGGACTCCTCGTATTTTGTCGAAGTGCGGAATACTTTGGATAAGATCGCCTTGCTTACGTTCAGCGTTGAACTTTGTAGAATAGGCCCATGTTTTGCTTGGTTTCTTGAATCCAGCTCTGTGGCGTCGTGACCATACTTTGGGATCAATAGGCATTTGCATTTGTATTTGGATTGATTGAAATGTCGAAGTCGATTTTGGACTAATCATCTTCATCTTGAAAGTCATCACTTGGGTTATAATTGGAATGCCTTGAGAATCGTTCGAGAAAAGCGTCGTCGGTTTTGAATATCGATTTCGGAAAGCTTCTATATGTAATATCTCGAATTGTCCCACTTGAAGAAGCGGCGGGGCAATCTGAAGTATCTCGCCAAAAGGACCGCCACAGACCGTTCGAGCATGCTTGAGCTTCCGAGGCGATGTAATGGCACATTTGCATTAGCAATGAGTTACAAAGTGCATTAAAATCACGGTAGGAGAAAGTGCTTGACCCCAGAAGAGTGAACCCGCCTCAAGTTATTGCTTGTATGATAGATATAGGAATTTTGAGACAATCCTAAGCGTAGGAAGGTTTGACCAGATAGGAATTTTGAGACAATCCTAAGCGTAGGAAGGTTTGACCAGATAGGAATTTTGAGACAATCCTAAGCGTAGGAAGGTTTGACCAGATAGGAATTTTGAGACAATCCTAAGCGTAGGAAGGTTTGACCAGATAGGAATTTTGAGACAATCCTAAGCGTAGGAAGGTTTGACCAGATAGGAATTTTGAGACAATCCTAAGCGTAGGAAGGTTTGACCAGATAGGAATTTTGAGACAATCCTAAGCGTAGGAAGGTTTGACCAGATAGGAATTTTGAGACAATCCTAAGCGTAGGAAGGTTTGACCAGATAGGAATTTTGAGACAATCCTAAGCGTAGGAAGGTTTGACCAGATAGGAATTTTGAGACAATCCTAAGCGTAGGAAGGTTTGACCAGATAGGAATTTTGAGACAATCCTAAGCGTAGGAAGGTTTGACCAGATAGGAATTTTGAGACAATCCTAAGCGTAGGAAGGTTTGACCAGATAGGAATTTTGAGACAATCCTAAGCGTAGGAAGGTTTGACCAGATAGGAATTTTGAGACAATCCTAAGCGTAGGAAGGTTTGACCAGATAGGAATTTTGAGACAATCCTAAGCGTAGGAAGGTTTGACCAGATAGGAATTTTGAGACAATCCTAAGCGTAGGAAGGTTTGACCGGGATAGGAATTTTGAGACAATCCTAAGCGTAGGAAGGTTTGACCAGATAGGAATTTTGAGACAATCCTAAGCGTAGGAAGGTTTGACCAGATAGGAATTTTGAGACAATCCTAAGCGTAGGAAGGTTTGACCAGATAGGAATTTTGAGACAATCCTAAGCGTAGGAAGGTTTGACCAGATAGGAATTTTGAGACAATCCTAAGCGTAGGAAGGTTTGACCAGATAGGAATTTTGAGACAATCCTAAGCGTAGGAAGGTTTGACCAGATAGGAATTTTGAGACAATCCTAAGCGTAGGAAGGTTTGACCAGATAGGAATTTTGAGACAATCCTAAGCGTAGGAAGGTTTGACCAGATAGGAATTTTGAGACAATCCTAAGCGTAGGAAGGTTTGACCAGATAGGAATTTTGAGACAATCCTAAGCGTAGGAAGGTTTGATTGCTCAATGTGGAAGTGGACCTCTCGTTCATGGAAGGAATCGAGAGGGATTTTGACCGTGGTCCTAAGCGTAGGAAGGTTTGACCAAGTGGGAGTGAAAATTAAAAATGATCCTAAGCGTAGGAAGGTTTGACCGGGATAGGAATTTTGAGACAATCCTAAGCGTAGGAAGGTTTGATTGCTCAATGTGGAAGTGGACCTCTCGTTCATGGAAGGAATCGAGAGGGATTTTGACCGTGGTCCTAAGCGTAGGAAGGTTTGACCGGGATAGGAATTTTGAGACAATCCTAAGCGTAGGAAGGTTTGATTGCTCAATGTGGAAGTGGACCTCTCGTTCATGGAAGGAATCGAGAGGGATTTTGACCGTGGTCCTAAGCGTAGGAAGGTTTGACCGGGATAGGAATTTTGAGACAATCCTAAGCGTAGGAAGGTTTGATTGCTCAATGTGGAAGTGGACCTCTCATTCATGGATTATCCACCCCGACTTTCTTAAAAATTGGGCATGGTGAGTAAGAAGGAAGAAGCGGTTTAACCTCTTATATTCATCGGAGGAAAGGGGCGGTTTATACTCGTATACTTGTAGTCAAGTTTGATTCAACTTATTTGGCGTTAAGGCGGCTTCAACCAAGGCTTGGATGATGGCCTTGAGAGCTAAGCAATCCTTTGTAGGATGGAGGATCCTCGTAGTGCATACGGTATTTAGGGTCAGAAATTTTGTTAACCTCCTCTTGATTTGTAATTGGAGGCAACTTGATTTTGTTGTTATCAATGAGGTGTTTGAAGATGATTGGAACTTCTTAGTCCTTGAAAGAGTATGTCTGTGGAATTACGATTTAGAAGCTTTTGGCGGCGTTGTTGCGACGTTTGACCAACAGCGATTCTGAGATGCCTTTCCTCTATTACGAGAGGAAAAATTTATACGAGGGTCAGCCATCTTTTAGCCTCTTCGGCTTTCTTCCTTAGAAGCGTTGGCTTGTTCTCCTCGTATTTTTAGGTCTTTCCACGTAGTTGGTGGGGCGACCCCATGACTTCGGCAATTCTATAGAAAGATTGTTGTGGCAAGTCTTCAATATGAACTTTTGATGGTGGATCCACGCAATTCATAGCTTTATTGCGGAATCAGCAAGGTGTCGATTGTCTCCCCACCTTTACGCTTTTAGTCTAAAGAGTTCCAATTGAGACTTGATGTCGTCATCGAAGAAGTTCTTTGAAAAGAACTTTCCATGTCCTCCCAACAGTTAATACTCCGGCCTTGAGTCTTGATACCAATCGAAGGCAGCTCCTGAAATAGACGAATGACCGAACCATCGAGGCTCGTTTCGAGATTACCCCAAATGTGATTTGAAGTAAATCGTGTTGTGAAGGTGACCCTCTCCGTCAAATGGCGTGAAGTTGATCAAATTGAATTTTGGCGGGTAAGGAATTGAATCCCACTCCCTAGGATACGGACACGGGATGCGGTCCTTTTGACTTCTGTGTGGACATCAAAGCATTGATTTTATTTTCAAGCTCTTTCATCCTTTCGCCATCATCCTCCCTTGTTTTGGATTGCTTCCAATAGGAAGAATTGGACCATTTACACCTTGAAGCGGAGATGCGACTTTCTTTGGAGGTTGATCGGTAAATGTGTTCATCAATCTCGAATCCTTGTCTTCAACATTATGGTGGGTTACTCCACCTTGTTGGTGGATTAGTTGTTGGCTGGACCCGGGTTGTGCAACCGTTTGGGTTTGCAATTCCCTAATCTGTTGCATGGCTAGCTCCATCTCTGTTCTCATTTGACCTTAAGCTCTTCTCTTTGCTTAGCTAAGGCTTCTTGTAACATTTGAGCGGGACATCGGGAGTAATGGTAAAGCCTCCCTACGGTGGCGACTCATACTTGAAGCGATGCCGATGAAGCTATTCTTTGGCGTCGAAACTTCATCTTCGGATGACTCTCCTTCATGCATTCTTCTATAGTCAATGCGTCTTGTAGCTTCATAATTGTAATCGAGACATCTGTTTGGAAACTTCGGTCTTGACTTTTCTGCGGTGAAGTCGGGGTCCTCGTCCATTCTTGGCCCTTTTCCTTTGTTCACCATATTAATGGTCGCCGGAAACTCATTAATTTGGATGGATGATCTCCTTCTTCTTCGATGTCGTCTTGGTGTGGCTTTAGATTTTCCGTTCGGCGGGGAAAGCCGTTCGAATCTTGAAGCTCTTTGTGGGTGGCGTTCGACTCAAAAGCAGGCACATCGATAACCCGTCTTAATCAATTTTGCACATGAGCAAGAACAACCTATTTCATCGATCGTCCTCTTTAGGTGTGTTGCCACTGACTGATGGTGTGGTTGGTGTGGTTTATCATCGATTGCACTTCCACCCCAAGTGTAGCGTTGTCCTTAATGGAGGACACGCTTCTTTGGGGACGCCGGCCGCTTGACTTGAGAGACAACTTCCGTCGGCAGCCGTCATCGAAGTTGCTACGTATGAATCCGGTCACGGTTATCTCGTGATTTTGCGAGTCACTTGCCTCAATTTCTTCTTCTCGGCCGGACTTCGTGGACCCCTTGTGGGATGCTCAAGCGAGGCATATGAAATTCTTCGGTTTGAGCTGCGTCGGATGGCTCGGCACATTCGAACATCACTTAGAATTTGGAGTGCGACTGACATGCGTTGTTTATGGATCGGTGACCCAGCGTTCCATTACGGTGTTTTGACTTTGGTTCTCAATTGTGGACCAAAGCGTGAACACCGAAGTTGTGATTTCGGACTTAATAGTTGATACCTCGGTAGGAAAAGTGGAAGAAAGGCGGAAAAGTCAAATTTTCGCTAAGGCATGGAGGGCCTGCGCTTTTGGCGATTGAATATCTATTGTAGCGAGGCGGTTACCTATACCTGCTGTTGGCGGCGGCTTATGTCTGTGGCGAAGCGGCTTCGAACTGTCGGTGAAGAATTACGGCGGCGGACTCTTGAGCCAATTTTGGCGTTGACTTGGGACCCAAACTTGGCGATTTTGAGCCGTTCTTTGGGTTGATTTAGACTCCTGCGCCTTGCGAACAATAGCGATGCATGAGCAGCAGCGTGCCGCAGCGTTTTGGCGCTCCTTCTTTGTCAATCGGGTCCTTTTGACGAGAACCCATTCTTCCTTGGGAGGAGTGCTGACGGATTGAGAAATTGCAGTTTGTTGATGCCTTTGATCACGTGAGTTCTGATAGTGAACTCCATCCGTTGACTCGGGGCCTTGGCGGCGGGCCATCTTTTGGCGTCGTCTTTGGCGAGCTCTCTTTGTCGAGGCGAGCTCGGCTTTGAGATCCAGAGGTGTTCAGAGGAAATCGCCTCATGCATAGCGAAAGCGAGCGAACCTCCCTCTTAAGAGATGATATCCTCCAATGTTTGCGGGGTGAGGAGGACTTCGATGTGGAAGAGGAGAGATACTCTTCGAATTTGGCTTGATCGAAGAAGTAGTCTATTCCATCAACCATGGTGAGCTTTGTCATTTTAAGGCTGCGACACAACGATCTCGGGCTCGAGACCGTTGGCTCCCCTGTTAAGCCATCGTGTTTGGGTCGAAAGTTGTTTTCTTTGTAAAACTTGAGAAAATTACACTTTTGGTTCTCAGTTACAATGAAAATTAAATAACTCTCTTACAAACTCGAACAAAAGACGCTACAAGTGTAGATCTCTTGTTTTCGTGGGACTTTGCTGTCTTGGGGGCCAGCGTAATCCGTGGACCACCGGCGGCGATCGTCGAATCGGCGGGGTTTAGTTAGTGCTTCGCAAAGGAAACAAGAACTTCAGCAAATATCTTAGCAAGATAAGATATCTACTCTTCTCAAGAATAAGTCAAGGCTTAAACTTCGAGGAATCTCCGCGTGGATCGTGTTCTTGAACTCAGGAAGCTTGGATTCGACTTTTCCCTTCGATGGCCGACCCCTGCCCAAGTGGGCGTAGGAGGGTATTTATAGTCTTTGGGAAGCGTGCCCACAAGTGTCATAAGTCTTTGGAGATTTTGCGATTAAGCCTGGCGGTTAAGCGCCTCGCGCTAAACTGCCTCGCTCAGGCGGCGATTAATGGTACCTGTTGGCTGGCGGCGGTATGAAATGACCTCATTGTTGGCGGCGGTGCCATCCTTCCATTTCTTTGTAGCGGTTTTCACGCTTTTTAGGCGCGATTAAATGCCTAAATTACGCCTAGTGGTATCTTCGGCGATGTAACCGCTATGCGTGTCACGAGCGTCTCTGCATTGATAAAGTCAAGTGGGCCCCATCGGCATTGATTTAGACCCTTCAAGAGCTCGTTCCAAGTATTACGGGTGTCGCCCGGTTAGCGAGACACAAGTAAAGTGCCTCGCCTATAGCGAGACACATCAAGGTGTCTCGCTTCGTGGCGAGACACAAACAAGTGTCTCGCTAATAGCGAGACACATCAAGGTGTCTCGCTTCGTGGCGAGACACAAGTAAACTCGCCTATAGCGAGACACATCAAGTGTCTCGCTAATAGCGAGACACATCAAGGTGTCTCGCTTCGTGGCGAGACACAATCTCCCCATGTGTTGACTTCTTGAGATTTCGGCGACGTTGTTCTTCGATCTTCTCATGATTTAGTCATATTTGAGGTTCTTCAGCAATTTTTGATGCCTACAATAATCTCTTTCTTCTTCGATGTCGTCTTGGCGTGGCGGATCTTCCATTGCTAACGGGGAAGCGTTCGAATCTTGAAGCTCTTTGTGGGTGGCGTTGACTCGAAACGGACACATCGATAACGGCGTCTTAATCGGTTTGCACATGAGCAAGAACAATCTATTTCGTCGATCGTCCTCTTTAGGTGTGTTGCCACCCCCACCGATAATGTGGTTGGCGTGGGTTATTGCAAATTGCACTTCCACCCCAAGTGTAGCGTTGTCCTTAGTGGAGAACCGTCTTCTTTTGGGGGCGTCGGCCATTTGAATTGAGAGACAACTTACATCGGCAGCCGTCATCACGAAGTTGCTTACGTATGAATCACGAGGGTCCGGTCATCTCTCGTGATTTTGCGAGTCACTTGACTCAACTTCTTCTTCTCGGCGGACTTCGTGGACCTTGTGGGATGCTCAAACGAGATGCAATTGGAATTCTAGAAGCCCGAGATGTTTCGGCTTGTTCGGGACTCTTACGATGGGTAATCAAGCGTTTCTTCAACGGTACCTTGTCTTTATTTCCGGCCGTGGACCAAGACGACTAAACACCGCCGCCAAGTTTCCGTGCTTAATTGTCGCTATCTTAGCCGGAGAAGTGAATGAAAGGCGAAGAAACCAAATTCTTGCCAAGGCATGGAAGGCACCTGTTGTTGGCGGCGGTTCATCTTGTCTGTGCGAGCGATTTACTACCTGTTGTTGGCGGCGGCTGTTGTCTATTGTGGCGGTTACCTTGTCTCGGCTGAATGTTGTTGGCGAGGCAGATTCTTGAGCCGATTTTGATGTCGACTTCGGGATCCATGCTTGGCGATTTTGAGCCGATTGCTGGGTTGATTTTGACTCTTGCGCCTTGCAAACAACAGCACGTGCTCGAGCAAAGCGTGCACGGCGTTTTTGAGCGCGCTCCTTCCTTGTCAATCGGGTCCTTTTGACAAGAATCCATTCTTCCTTGGCAGGAGTGTTGACGGGTTGAAGTTGAGGCGTTGTAGCTTGCTGACGCCTCTGATCATGTGAGTTCGTCTGATAGTGAACTCCATCCGTCGACTCCAGGGCCTTGGCTAATTGACGAGCCATCTTTTGACGCCGCCTTTGGCGAAGCTCTTCGCCGATCGCTTGAGATCTTGTTGAGAGGGAAATCGCCTCGCCGCAGCTTAACGAGAATCGCTGCACATTACAATGTAACTAACCTCCTCTTAGGGGATGAGATCCTCCGATGTTTGCGGGGTGAGGAGGACTTCGATGAGGAAGAGGAGAGGTATTCTTCGAATTTGGCTTGATCGAAGAAGTAGTCTCGCTAACGGCGAGACATAAGCAAGTGTCTCGCTAACGGCGAGACATAAGCAAGTGTCTCGCTAACGGCGAGACATAAGCAAGTGTCTCGCTAACGGCGAGACATAAGCAAGTGTCTCGCTAACGGCGAGACATAAGCAAGTGTCTCGCTAACGGCGAGACATAAGCAAGTGTCTCGCTAACGGCGAGACATAAGCAAGTGTCTCGCTAACGGCGAGACATAAGCAAGTGTCTCGCTAACGGCGAGACATAAGCAAGTGTCTCGCTAACGGCGAGACATAAGCAAGTGTCTCGCTAACGGCGAGACATAAGCAAGTGTCTCGCTAACGGCGAGACATAAGCAAGTGTCTCGCTAACGGCGAGACATAAGCAAGTGTCTCGCTAACGGCGAGACATAAGCAAGTGTCTCGCTAACGGCGAGACATAAGCAAGTGTCTCGCTAACGGCGAGACATAAGCAAGTGTCTCGCTAACGGCGAGACATAAGCAAGTGTCTCGCTAACGGCGAGACATAAGCAAGTGTCTCGCTAACGGCGAGACATAAGCAAGTGTCTCGCTAACGGCGAGACATAAGCAAGTGTCTCGCTAACGGCGAGACATAAGCAAGTGTCTCGCTAACGGCGAGACATAAGCAAGTGTCTCGCTAACGGCGAGACATAAGCAAGTGTCTCGCTAACGGCGAGACATAAGCAAGTGTCTCGCTAACGGCGAGACATAAGCAAGTGTCTCGCTAACGGCGAGACATAAGCAAGTGTCTCGCTAACGGCGAGACATAAGCAAGTGTCTCGCTAACGGCGAGACATAAGCAAGTGTCTCGCTAACGGCGAGACATAAGCAAGTGTCTCGCTAACGGCGAGACATAAGCAAGTGTCTCGCTAACGGCGAGACATAAGCAAGTGTCTCGCTAACGGCGAGACATAAGCAAGTGTCTCGCTAACGGCGAGACATAAGCAAGTGTCTCGCTAACGGCGAGACATAAGCAAGTGTCTCGCTAACGGCGAGACATAAGCAAGTGTCTCGCTAACGGCGAGACATAAGCAAGTGTCTCGCTAACGGCGAGACATAAGCAAGTGTCTCGCTAACGGCGAGACATAAGCAAGTGTCTCGCTAACGGCGAGACATAAGCAAGTGTCTCGCTAACGGCGAGACATAAGCAAGTGTCTCGCTAACGGCGAGACACATCAAATGTCTGCTTCGTGGCGAGACACACACAAGTGTCTCGCTAACGGCGAGACATAAGCAAGTGTCTCGCTAACGGCGAGACATAAGCAAGTGTCTCGCTAACGGCGAGACATAAGCAAGTGTCTCGCTAACGGCGAGACATAAGCAAGTGTCTCGCTAACGGCGAGACATAAGCAAGTGTCTCGCTAACGGCGAGACATAAGCAAGTGTCTCGCTAACGGCGAGACATAAGCAAGTGTCTCGCTAACGGCGAGACATAAGCAAGTGTCTCGCTAACGGCGAGACATAAGCAAGTGTCTCGCTAACGGCGAGACATAAGCAAGTGTCTCGCTAACGGCGAGACATAAGCAAGTGTCTCGCTAACGGCGAGACATAAGCAAGTGTCTCGCTAACGGCGAGACATAAGCAAGTGTCTCGCTAACGGCGAGACATAAGCAAGTGTCTCGCTAACGGCGAGACATAAGCAAGTGTCTCGCTAACGGCGAGACATAAGCAAGTGTCTCGCTAACGGCGAGACATAAGCAAGTGTCTCGCTAACGGCGAGACATAAGCAAGTGTCTCGCTAACGGCGAGACATAAGCAAGTGTCTCGCTAACGGCGAGACATAAGCAAGTGTCTCGCTAACGGCGAGACATAAGCAAGTGTCTCGCTAACGGCGAGACATAAGCAAGTGTCTCGCTAACGGCGAGACATAAGCAAGTGTCTCGCTAACGGCGAGACATAAGCAAGTGTCTCGCTAACGGCGAGACATAAGCAAGTGTCTCGCTAACGGCGAGACATAAGCAAGTGTCTCGCTAACGGCGAGACATAAGCAAGTGTCTCGCTAACGGCGAGACATAAGCAAGTGTCTCGCTAACGGCGAGACATAAGCAAGTGTCTCGCTAACGGCGAGACATAAGCAAGTGTCTCGCTAACGGCGAGACATAAGCAAGTGTCTCGCTAACGGCGAGGCAATATCGCCCCTCCACCGTTGTAACGATTTTCCCGCTTTTAGGCACGATTAAATGCCCTAGAATCACGCCTAGTGGTATCTTCAGCGTGTAACCGCACATTAAAGTATTTGAGCGTCTCTTTGCGCCGATAAAGTCAAGTGGGCCCCATCGGCATTGATTTAGACCCTTCAAGAGCTCGTTTCAAGTATTACGGGTGTCGCTTCTGGCCGAGACACATCAAATGTCTGCTTCGTGGCGAGACACACACAAGTGTCTCGCTAACGGCGAGACACATCAAATGTCTGCTTCGTGGCGAGACACACACAAGTGTCTCGCTAACGGCGAGACATAAGCAAGTGTCTCGCTCATGGCGAGGCACAAACCAGTGTCTCGCACTGTAGCGAGACACAATCTTCTCATGTGTTGACTTCTTGAGATTTCGACGACATTGTCCTTCGATCTTCTCATAATTTAGTCATATTTGAGGTTCTTCAGCAATTTTTGATGCCTACACTCCCATCATGCTTGTTATGGTATTTTTAGTACTAAATCATAATCCCCAATTAATAGCAGACAAGTATCCCGCATTAAGTACTTAATGCAGCCAACACCTCGAGAGGGGCCAACTGTTATGCCATGCTGACTCCAATGGCGGTACATGCCGACTCGAATAGCGGTACATGTCGACTCGAATGGCGGTTCGTGCCGACTCGAATGGCGGGACATGCCGGTTCGGATGGCGGTACATGCCGACCCCTTGGATCATGCCGACTCGCTGGGTCGACATCTCTCGATGTCGACTCGAAGTGCGGTACTTCTCAACACCCGGCCAAGCAAATGAGAAGGAGATATACCTCGAACCCCTCACCGACGGTGCGTCGCCATAGCATTAAATGCACGATCAGAGATATTATTTCTCCATCCCTGAAGATCTTTATGGCACATCAGACCATGGCGGCGACCCATGCCCCCAGTCACTTCACATTAAATGCCGAAGTGACTCACTCCATACAACGGCCGACACCTGTAAAGCGAATGCTGACACAGCCGCCAGTCCACAGCCAAAGTTACCAAATCACCTCTCTATCTGTCACTATAAATAGGGTGACTATTTCCAGCACTAAGGTAAGCAATTTCTACGGCATTTTGATCAATCAACTGAGCTCAAGAATTCCTGCAATTCATTTTATTCTCCACTCAAGTACTTTACTGACTTGATCGTCGAAGGGACAACCGGGGACACCTACCCCGCCCTCTTACGAGTTTCTTATTTATGCAGGACAACCCTTCTCTAAACCAGATATTCGGAAAAAGTTAGCGGATCCCCATCATCTTCAACTCACTGATTAATTGACTGTATGATTTTAACCATCAACAATGCTCATCTTGAACTCGTCATGCATCAACTTTTCAAACTTATGGCAAAGATCCTTATTAGTAGCTCCGAAAATAATATTATTAATATACACTTGTACAATAAGAATATCTTTACCAATAAATTGAATAAATAAGGTATTGTCTGCAAACCCCTTTTTAAAATTATGTTTAAGTAAATAAGAACTTAGACGATCATACCAAGCTTGAGGTGCTTGTTTAAGACAACAAAAAGCTTTATCTAACTTATGTATATATGATCTGGAAAAACATGATCAATAAAATGAGAACATTCTCGTAGACTTCTTCCTTTAGGTATCCATTTAGAAAGATACTTTTTACATCCATTTGATAGAGCTTAAAGCCTGTACAACAAGAAAAAGCAAGCAAAATTTTGATGGCTTCAAGTCTAATAACCGGAGCAAACATTTTATTCATTCTATTTGATTGTAACACTTAGCAACCAGTCTAGCCTTATTTCTCATGACATTATCCTTTTCATCTAATTTATTTTTAAAGGCCCATTTAGTTCCTACAATATGGTGATCTTTAGGTTTAAGAACTAAATTATAAACTTTATTCCTTTTAAATTAGCAATTATCCAGTTTTCATCATTTATAGCTTCATTCACATTTTTTGGTACAATTTCAGATATAAAATTCGCATATGCACAGAATTCACTAAGAAAGGAATGAAAATTTTTACATTTACCTACCTTTGTAGTTGACATTGAACAAGAGTAATCATTCAAATGAGTAGGTGGTTGACGATTTCTTATCGGATGATCTCTTGTTGAAATAATTTGTTGATTTTTCGAATCTGTTAGATCTTGAGTATCCTCGAAGCTTCAAATTTTATTTTCGTGTTGTCCTTTGTTTTCTCAATCTTGTCCTTTGTTTCCTCCTAAGCTTTCTTTTCACTTTCCACCAAAGTCTTTTCTTGTTCAACATGATTTTTAGTTATTTTATTGTATACTCTATAAGCTTTACTACAAAAATATACACTCATCAACTTTAAGATCAAAATTTCCTAATTGGTCTTTCGTGTTCAAAATATGACATTTACATCCAAAAGTACTAAGACATGAGACATTCAAGGATATTTGATAGTAAAGTTCATTAGAAGTCATGTTTAGCATAGGTCGAAAATAAGCTCAATTACTTACATAGCATATTGTATTCACTGCCTCAACCCAAAAGTAATTTGGCAATTTATACTCATTTATCATAGTTCTAGCCATTTTTTGTGAAGTCTAATTCTTCCTCTCAACAACCCTATTTTGTTGTGGTGTTTTAGGAAAAAATACTCATGAGTGATACCTTTATTAACCCAAAATATTTTTGAAATTTTATTTTCAAATTCACCTCCATGATCGAGCAGATAGTGCGAATAAGGAGACATATTTCTTTTTCAACTCTTTTTGAAAAAAATTATAAATTTTTTAAAACATTCACTTTTTTACTAGAAACATGACTCATGTAAATCTAGAGTAATCATCAACTACAACTAAATAATAACTCTTTCCTCCTAAACTTTGTGTGGACACCGGTCCAAAAAGATCTAAGTGAAGTAATTGCAGTGGTTTAGAAGTGCTCACAAAATTCTTCAAACTATGAGAAGATCTTATAAATTTATCTTTTTTACAAGCCTCACATAAACTCTCACTTTTAAAAGTAGTGATAGGCAAACCTCTAACTAAATCTTTCTTTGAGAGTTTCTACAATAAACTCATGCTCACATGTCCAAGTCTTTTGTGCCAAAGTTCGCAATCCTCACCTCCTGCAACCAAATATTTTACTATGTCGAATTTAATATTATTAAACTTCAATGTGTATACATTAACATGACTATTTTCAGTGAAGACAATCGAACCTATTTTAGAATCAATAATTTTTCATATAGTAGATTCGAAAAGAATAGACATACCTTTGTCACACAGCTGACTAATAGAAATAAGATTGTGCTTTAAACCATCAACAAGTAAAACTTTAAGAAGTTTAAAATAATCATTACATATATCATCAACTCCTATAATCTTATCTTTATTGTTATTTCTAAAAGTCACATCTCTACCTTTCTTCTTGTCGAGATTAAGAAACAAATCTTTCTTACCTGTCATGTGTCGGGAACATCTTAAGTCTAAATACCATGTGCTTCCATGCTCCTTAGCTCTCCAATGAATTTCCTTATCAGAATTGTCATCCTCAAAATCTTTTAAGATATGGGCATTATCCATGAGACAATAACTCTTATCATTCGAGCTCAAGTCACTTTCTGATTCTTCATCTTCACTTGAGAAATCTAACAATGTCACCTTGAAGCTCTTATTCTTCCCTTTGTAGTCACTCTTGTTGAGAGAGTATTCATTTCTGTAGTGTTCAAGTTTCCTGCAATGATGACAAATACTGTCAAAATCTAAATTTTCATATTTTGTTTTCCTTACCTTAATCAAATTTTGATTTCGTTTATTATGCATGAACTTTTGCCCATCTTTTGTATTTAGGAATGATTTGAATCCTTTAACTACCAATCCTATCTCACTTTTGTCATCACCATCAGAGTCCATGCTTGATTCTTTGTTCTTCTTGGATCGAAATTTTTTCTTTTCGGCCTTTAGGGCTAACGATTTCTTCTTTGAATCATCTTCAGAAGCATCTTCTCTCTCTCTCTCTCTCTCTCTCTCTCTCTCTCTTTTAATCAAACTTTACGTGTGAGAATATTACCTACAAGATCTTTAAGAGTTAAATTAGAAAAAAATAATAATTCTTCAATAGTGGTTACCTTTGGTTCCCAATTCCTAGAAAGAGAATGAAGAATTTTTTTTTTTACAAAGCTTTTTGTTGTCATACTTTCTTTCCAAAGCTTTTGATTTGTTCACAATGTCCATGAATTGGGTAAACATATCCTAAATACTCTCGAGACCTTCATCTTGAAATTTTCATACTTACTGACAAGCATTGTAAGTTTCGCCTCTTTCACTTGTGAAGTTTTCCCGTGTGTAACTTTCAGAGTTTTCCAGATTTCTTGCACAATAGTACAATTTAAAACACTGTTAAATTTTTTAGCAGTTAAGAAATAATAAAGAGCATTCATAGCTTTAGTATTCAAAGAATAAAGCTTTTTGTCGGGAGGAGTCTACCTGTCTCTAAGAGTAACAACGGTGACCTCTTCTAGAATGGTAGTGGGTTCACTATAGTCATTCTCTATACTACTCTGAACGTCATAATCAGTTGACAATAAAAATACTTTCATATGTACTTTCCAATAGGTGTAGTTTGTCTCATCGAAAAATGGGGGTCGGTTCACAGCGTGGCCCTTAGGAAAACCCATTGCGGTGGTCAAACTAGACATCTCTACTGTAGGTTGTGAATTCTAAAGATGGTAACAAGGCTCTAATGTAGGATCTGAGATCCAAGCCTAGAGGTGGGGAGGTGAATAGGTTCGTTACAGTTTTTCAGTAAAACATAGAATAAGCAGCGAAAATATAGAAAATTAAAAGTAAACAACCAAACCAAAAACCAACCAAGGAACATACGATATTTTTATAGTGGTGCAGATAATAATCATATGTCCACTCTTCATTCTCATGAAGGGGCTTCCTCACTATGCCAAGAGTTCTCCTGAATCACAATATGATTTAGTAGGGTTATAAAGACCGCACATTGAAATCTACCGGAAATCAGTCATCTAACCTAACTCTCCACATCGAGCAACACCTAGCCCTAGCTAGTCCTAATCCTCAATTATCATCGGCTTGAGTAAGCCATAAAAAACAAGTTTGAAACAAACTACTAAAAAGTTTAAGCATAAAATCAGAAAGATCTTACAGGCCTTTTGATTAGCAAATTGTTTTTCAAAAGATTAAAGTGAAGCTTGATAAAGAATGATGTAGATGTTGATTCCAAGGGCAACTCCTCTCGCTAAGATGATCCGATGTTGTTGAGTGCGATGAGAAAGAGTTTGTTGAGGCTCCCGGGGTTCAAATCACAAATCAATCTTCTTCTCACAAACCTAGAATTTTCTCTCTTAAACCTCTTTCTTTTCAAACCCTAGAACTCTCTCTAAATATTATCTCTTTCTATCTTATATAGCCTCTCATAAATCAGGAAAGTGATATCCAAATCATAATGGAAGTTGGAGATGAAAAGGATCAACGAACGGCTGTGATTAACTCTTTAAATATGCCAAACACTATTGTCGCCATCGATGGTTCCTCGTGATCATCGATGATTCCCTGAGCACCATCGATGGGTGCATGTAGATCACCAATGGTTTGAGTTTGAGTTTCCGGTAATCTGCAATTGGCCTATACATCATCGATGAGATGTGGTGACCATCGATGGTTCACTGTAGACCATTGCTGGTTCAAAATAGATTTTCTAGATTTCTAGAATTGTTCACTCACCATCAATGAACCTTAACCATTGATGGTTCACTGTAGACCATCGATGGTTCCAAGGCTGAAATCAGCGTAAATACTGATTTTCGCATTGTTTCGCATCGTAACCTTCGTATTCATGTTTTCAACTATACTATATCATCTCAAATAAATATTAGTACCGAATGATTATTTGTTCTTACTCAAACAATAGCTATTGTACGGACTACACCATAACCGCTGCTTTCAACAAAAAAGCACCACCCAAGCTTCCGTGACCCACAAAGGGGTTTTTTCCCTTTATTTGTTTCCTATAGAAAAATGATAAGGATATAACTTATAATTTGTGTGGTCAAACCCAAATCTAAGATCATGTTTGACAACGATTGAAAAACTATTTAAGGGCCAAATTTGGGCTTACGAAAATTAAATCAGTACTAGTCTTTGCGGCTTACTAATACCTTTTTTCCCAATATGAGCTCAGGATCGGTCATCACTTGTTTTGCGTGGTTGTCAAATTGGCCCATAGTGTATTAAGTGACCCGCTTCGATAGAAAACTAAATTTTTTATTGGGGTTTTTGCATATATACCCCTCAAATCTTTAATATTTGCAAAATTACCCCTAAAACCTTAGTGTTTGCAAAATTACCCCTCAAAACCTGCATATTTGGTCTTTCTACCGCTCCAACTTGAATGCTGCTTTCTAAACAAGGTAATGACAAAATTCCTAATAATTCCAATAGGTTTGCAATAATTTCACATTTAAAAACTAAAATTAGTAAGTGGAAGGGGTAGAAAAAAATTGTATGTGAGAGATTTAGGGGGCATTTTGGAAATTTGAAGATTTGGGGATAAGTTTGCAAATATGAAAGATTTGAGGGGTATATATGCCAAAACCCCTTTTTATTTTGAAAGTAAAAGCGGGGCCAGGTTAAACTTAGATGTGAGGCATCCATAGGAGACGCGCGGCTTGATAAAGAACAATAAAAGAGACAAAAATGGATAATGTTGAAGATAAAGGAAAGTTAATAAAGGCATCAAAATGAATATATACGGGTTGGCCCACGGTAGTCGCTATGGGTAATGAATATTGAATCTGACCGTCATTTTATTTCTCTATCTTGTGTTTTGAACAATTTTGATGCCTGTTTCGCATCGTCGGATTTGAATAAACATACTATGTATATTTTCTTCTCGTTAACACTAAGTTCTTATAGGCTCTTACTTGAATTAGTAAGGTATTGTATATAACTCTCTATTTCTCTCCGCACCGAACAAAAACAAAAACAAAAACAAAAGCAAAACTCTCTTCTTATTCACTTGCTTGAAGAAAAAGAGGTCAAATGTGAAGATTCATATATGACTTCAACAAGAAAAACAAACTGACTGACCAAAATGAATGTGGCCGGCCATGGACTTGCAAAATAACAAGACACGCGTTACAGCTTAATTGCTTGGAAATATGAATAAATAGGATTAACAATATGTGGAGTTATATATCTTCAATTTCAATATAACAAGGTACACTTTTCTATTGTTTTTCACTAATTCTTGGGGCATAATTATCTCAATCTTTAATATGTATTACGGGAATAAGATAAAAGTATACTAATTTACATATCATAAGAGTGGTTTCATAACATTGGTTTCCAACACAAAAATGATTTAATATAATAGCAGAAATCTTATGTGATCTTATCTTATTCTTTGCAGCTAAAATTAACAAACGATAAGAATTAAAGTAATTGGACTGTTTCTAATTACCACCTATAGCTAGGCTAGAAAAGTGCTCATTAAACCCACCGCGGGTGATCCGGACTGTTGAGAGGTTCTAATATGACTCCTATGATCTTGAATTCGATTCTAGACTGAGTTTTACAAAAAAATGAAAAAATAAAAAAAATTATTCGCGTTATGCACTCTTATCCGTGGACCACTGTACTGGGCCACTGGTTGGTCTTCCTAATTTACGACTCATCTCTCCATGAAGGATGACTAACATAGCATTGTCGCGACATAATCCTTAATAGATATCAAACAATATGATAATGCTTTAGCTTGTTCTTCTCATAGAAATGTAGGGCCACTATGAGCAAGCAAATTCCATTTGAAACTTGCTCTAATTTGCTTGATCTTGACACTAAGAAGATGACTAATCTTTGTTTTAGACTCTATTTAGTTGAGATTAAGTTTTTAATGTTTACGTGTCTTATCCAACTGAAAAAAGGATTAGTTCAGTGTCATATTCGATCATGTGAGATCCGCAATCTCTTTGTCCCCTGCATACTCCGACATCATTGTTAGAAAGGATTATTGTACTGATCTCGTATATTATTTTCATCCATAAATTCTAAATGTAATGATTTTTAACCTTTTCCTCTATTTTTATTGTTTGTGCTAATTCATATATTGTTTACATCGATTTAAAATTGGAGCTGGGACATGTATATGCCCAGTCCAAGTGTACAAGTATAAATTTTATCAGAATAATCACATAGTATACTGATATGATGTTTCTAGTCATTCACGAGGAGGGAAGGGTGACGGTTCTGAAATTTTAACGTTCACGTAATGGTTCAGAACATCCTACTCACATACAAGATTTTCTGATAAGATTTGTATTAAAGGTTTAGAGCGCTACTCTGAATTTCTAAATTACACATTTCTAAAACACGCAACTAGAAAATAAATAGTTATTTAAATTAATGCGACCGCAGTACAAGAACACTTTGTGTTAATTAATGAGGTTACAAATATAATTTCTCTTTATTTATACAGTAAAAGACCAATTTCGTCCCTGTCCTAAGACCTCATTCTCAACTTGACTCCTGCACTTTCTTTTTTCTCAACTTAGCTTTCGTACCATACTTCAGTTATAAACTTAGTCATTTTTTAACATACATTAGAAATTTGAGGGTTAATTTTTTGGTTATGACTATTTTAACCTCAATTAGATGACAATTTGAGGCCTTTGTATTTTCAATTTAGAACTCCTTTTTTAACTCATTTAAAAGCAATCTAAGCTTTTGCTTAAAATAAACAAAACATGCAGATGTTGTTGAGCTTTATTAATATGAGAAATAGGAGATGTTAAGATTTATATTTTAAAAAACTTTAGTTTAGCATTCACTATACCCAACCGAGACTTGTATTTGACGTCTTGTGCTAAAGAAACTTTATAGGATGCAAAATCTGAATATACTAAACTAATATCATTAGCCATAAATTTTCATATGGATGTAGCTACAAAAAAAAACAGAGAAATGCGAGAATACAAAAAATTTTAGTACTTATGCAGCCTCTTCATGTCCGTTTTCATTATATAACCTTTTATTCGTGAAAGTTCATAGGTGAAATTTTAGTAAAATTAAGCATTGTTAAGCGCAGTCGTACTCTTAAGAATATCAGTTAGCATAGTATAGTGAGATATCATGATTAAATATTGTATATTCAATTGAAAAATCGTTAGTTTGGAATTTTTATCTTTTTATCCGTAAATCAATTCTTCTTTGGTAATAGGAATATATGCGGTGAAGGTTTATTTGCTACTATGTAAGACTCTTCTTCAATTCTAGCGATAGATGGATAAAACCTATAATACTTACATTGGTTGTGAAATTATCATTCAAAAGTACGGTGGTTACAAATATGCTCTTAGTGATTTATCATCACATCATGTGTTATTTAGATGAAATTTTAATATTTTATGATTTTCACGATCGTTAACAATAGTAAAAAAATTAGTAATTAGTCAAAATCATAAAAATTGTAAAACAAGAGTTTTCTTGATATTATAGATTGGAGAGAATTTAAAAGTTTTAGCAAGCTTAGATTGCTTTTAAATGGGTTCAAATGAGGAGTTCTAAATAATAAATCTTTGAGACATCAAATTGTCATGTAATTGAGGGTAATATAGTCATAAATAAAAAATTAACACTCAAATTCTAACAGATGTTACAAAAGAACTAACTTGGTAACTAAAGTGTGGTACGAGTAGTAAGTTGAGAACAAAAAAAAGTGCAGGAACCAAGTTGAGAATGAGGCCCCAGGACCAAATTGGTCTTTTAGCCTTATTTATAAGATACATACATATCCTTCAAATCTAAATGAATAAAAAAAATCAAATGGACTAAAACAGACCATCAATTTCCCTTCAAAACTCTGCTCATATTCTCTAATTACAATCATGCTCCTGGGTCAATCACAACTTTCACATTAGCTTATTCTTGCTTTAGCTATGTTCCATGCTTTTAGCTGCAAAATCTTTACCCTCTCGCTTCCGTTATTGAACGCAAAAAGATGAGGATCCCCTCTCACAACCGATGTGGGATAAACTCTGCTTGTTATGCATGCTCTCCCCCCAACACCAAAGCTCTCTACCACTGAATGATCAATCTGTTTCCATAATCAACAAGATTTCTTTGAACTCGTCTATGTTAAGTAAAGCCGTGTACTTAAAAAAACAATTCACAAATGCATAAAAAAAAAAAGATTAATTGCAGACACACCTCGTGTACTATAGGGAGTTAGCCAATTATTACATCTAAACATTTTTATTAGCACGTAGACCTTCTTATGTCATGAGAGAGTTATCTCTCTGTTATATATGTCAATGTGGGGGTCACACACATGTGAAACCGCGTGAAAAGAAAAATTTCACGCGGTTTCACATGGGCCACGCCACAACCGCGTAAACGCGGTTTTCTCTTCTCACGCGTTTTCCAAGACGCGTTCCCCTCCTCTCACGCTGCTTTCCAAACGCTGCCTCCCAATTGTATAAATAGGGTGTTGGGGTGAAGCTAGGTTTTGAGGGTGCCGCTTTGGAGGCCAAATTAGGTCTTTTGAGCCGCCGCTTGAGAGAGAATTTGTGAGAGATTAGAGAGTTTATTTGAGGGTTTTATTGGTGAGATCTTGTGTGATTGTAAATCCTATTTGTATTCTCTTTCTCTCTAGTAGTAAATCTCTCCCCCCTCCTTGCCCCGTGGACGTAGGCAACTTGCCGAACCACGTAAAATTTGTGTTTTACTATTGATTTGATTTGTAATAGCTTTTAGGTTCCTCGACAGTCACCCTAGAACCGATGAGAGGAAGAGTAAATATCCCACTTTGTTGAGATATTTGCTTCAGATTCTTGTTTCCTTGGTGAGACGGGAATTCTTATTGTGATCTAGCTCTCTTGTTGTGGCCATTGTTCGGCAGAGGTGCTGCCAAAATTTTTCGCCGCGCACAACAAGTGGTATCAGAGCCCAGATTTCAGATCTAGGGTTTTGGAGTTTGGTGGAGGAAGATTCTTGTGTGAAGCTTAGCTCTTGGAGTTCTCAGCTTCGGTGGAGATAGCATTAGGAGTTGCCGTTGGAGATTTCGCTTTCCTCGTGTGATTAGGAAATCTATTTGGAATCCGATCTAGGGTTCAGTTGGGTGATTCTTTAATCCTATCAAAGTTATTTTTTCTCTACAATTTGGAGTTAGTTTGCAATGGGAGAAGAAGGTGAAAGCAAAGAAGTCAATGGCGAAAGTACAATACAAATGCAAGTTGGTTTTGAACACCAAAATTAATGTGGTGAAGTACGACGGCAAAATCAACTTTGGTTTGTGGATGAGCCGACGCACGTGATGCGCCAATGCTCAAAATTTGGAGGAGACCATCATGGTCCAAGAGAAGCCACCTAAATATGAAGAGGATGTATGGGATAAGATGAATAGGAACGCTGTGGGGTGATCAGTCCTGCTTGGAACAGAGCTGAAATATGATGTGATTGGGGTGGCGTCTGCAATGAAGATGTGGAAAATTCTCAACAATAAGTATCTCAAGAGTGTTGAGAACAGGTTGCACTTGTCGCGAAGACTCTTCGTGTTTCGATGTCCCGAGCACCTCACTAGCGGCTCATGTGAACAACTATACTAAGTTGTTGTCCGACTTGGCAAATGTTGATGAGAAGATAACGGATGAGTATAATGCGCTTATTTTATTGGGCTCCTTACCGATGAGGAGTATGACACCTTTGTACTCACTTTGTTGAACGGACGCATTTCTATCGCCTATAGTGAAGTTACTAACGCATTGACCAACCATGATTTGAGGAGGAAGGACAAGGAGACTTTCCGCGGCGAGTACTTCAAAGCAGGCCTTGTCGACGAAAGGTAGAAGCCCATATCCGAAAGGTGGCAATAGAGGGAGGTCAAAGTCAAGAAGGCACCTCAATTGTCAAAGAACCAATGCGATTCGCAAAGAGCAGGACATTGGAAGAGAGATTGTCCAAAGCTCAAGGAGAAAGAAAATGGCAAGAAAAAGGGCCCAAGGCCAATGAGGTGAATATTGCTAAAGGCGATGATTCCGACGATTCGTGCTATTCTCTATTGATTACCCGAGGTGAATCATGTGGAAGCATCGATTGATGCTTGATTCGGCGCTACTTATCATGTGACCCCTAGGCTAGACCGGTTTGCATCTTTTGAGAAAGTCGACGGGTGTTGTTGTCATGGGAAATGATCAACCCCGTGGCATTTGTGGGATAGGTACTGTGCGGATTAGGATGCACGATGGAGTAGTTCGTGAGTTGAAGGAGGTGAGATTTGTTCCTCATCTGAAAAAAAATCTTATCTCAGTTGGAGCTTTGGAGGCGAAGGGATTCAATGTGACTTTCAAAAACGGTGTAGGGAAGGTTACTAAAGGATCTTTGGTGGTGATGAAGGAGTCCGCAATCGAAATTTATACTATCGAATGGGAGCACCGAGATTGGCCACGCTGTTTCCGCTTGTTTCAGAGGCGACAGAGCGTGCTTTGGCACTATAGGTTAGGGCACACATGTGAAAGGTCACTGCAGGCGTTATGCAAGCAGGGGCTATTAAAGGGAGCCAAGAGTGAAAAAGTTAAGTTCTGTGAGCATTGTGTTCTTGGCAAGCAGACAAAGGTGAAGTTCGAACGACCATCCATCGACGAAGGGTATTCGGACTACGTGCACACAGACGTTGGGGTCCCACCAAGACGGCATCACTTGGTGGTAGACATTGGTTCGTCACATTTGTTGATGACTATTCTAGGCGATGTTGGGTGTACACCATGACGAAGAAGAATGAAGTCCTAGATATATTCGTGGAGTGGAAGAAGAGATTAGAACCGCAGACCGAGAAAGATCAAGGCGTTGAGATCCGACAACGGTGGTGAGTATACTTTAGACCCCTTCGCCAGCTATGTCGAGACGAGGGCATAGAGAGACACTTCACGGTTAGTCATACACCGCAAAGAAATGGGGTGGCGAGAGGTTGAATCGGTCTTTCTTTGGAGAAGATTCGATGTTTATTGGCGATAGTGGTTTGGAGAAGATCTTTTGGTGAGGCACTTACATATGTGAGCCACCTCATCAACAGATCGCCTTCATCTCGCGATTGGGGAAAGACCCTATGGAGAAGTGGTCGAGAGCCAAAGACGAGATTATGACCAGCTCAAGGTATTTGGGTGCCCTCGCATTTTATCATGTGAGAATAGATAAATTGGAACCGCGAGCTAGGAAGGCCATATTTGTAGGATTCAAGCGTGGTGTCAAAGGATACAAGCTATGGGATCCAGTTGATAAGAAGATTGTCTTGAGTAGAGGCGTCACATTCGATGAGGCTTCTATCTTGAAGCTTCCCAACTCTCATCGTGGAGAGCGACCGACGAAGGAGATATCGCAGTGGTGGAGATCGATGCAGCCCACATTGTCCGTGATGGTACAATATCCATTAGAGTGCCGATCGAGCCGACGCCAGCGCAGCACGACGGTGACACGGAGGATATGAGTACGATGTGCAGGATCAAGGACCGACGGCCAGTTCGTGATTCTATTGCGGTTCGGAGACGAGGAGAAACATACATATGCCAAAGACGGTATACCCACACGCTTGCATATGCACTTCCGTGGAGAGTATCGATGAGATGATACCTACTACATTCAGAGAGGCCGAGCAGAGTTCGGAGGCTGATTCGTGGCAGGTAGCTATGCAGGAAGAGATGGAGTCTCTTCACAAGAACGATACATGGGAGCTTGTTGAGCTTCCTGTTTGGGTCAAAAGTTGATTTCTTTGTAAAACTAGAGAAAATTACACTTTTGGTTCTCAGTTACAAGAAAATTAAATAACTCTCTCACAAACTCGAACAAAAGACGCTACAAGTGTAGATCTCTTATTTTTGTGGGACTTTGCCTGTGCCGGGGATGCGTAATCCGTGGACCACCGAGCAGCGATCGTCGAATCGACGGGGTTTAGTTAGTGCTTCACAAAGGAAACAAGAACTTCAGCAAATATCTTAGCAAGGTAAGATATCTACTCTTCTCAAGAATAAGTCAAGGCTTAAACTTCGAGGAATCTCGCGTGGATCGTGTTCTTGAACTCAGGAAGCTTGGATTCGACTTTTCCCTTCGATGGCCGACCTCACGCCCAAGTGGGCGTAGGAGGGTATTTATAGTCTTTGGGAAGCGTGCCCTCTTGAAACACAAGTGTCATAAGTGCAGAAATTTGCAATTAGCGGCGGCTGAGGCGCCTGGCGCCAAGCTGCCTCGCTAGCGGCGGCGGTCTGGCTACTCGCCAGCGGCGGCGGTAGAGCTGCCTGGCTGGCGGCGGCATATAGCCTACAGCGACAAGCGAGGCAATATCGCCCTTCACCGCCGTAACGGTTTCCCGCTTTTAGGCATAATTAAATGCCCTAGAATTACGCCTAGTGGTATCTTCGCGATGTAACCGCCTATTAGCGATGTCGAACGTTTCTGCGTTGATAAAGTCAAGTGGGCCCCATCGGCATTGATTTAGACCCTTCGAGCTCATTTTAAGTATTCGGTGTCTCGTGATTTGGCGAGACACAAGTAAGTGTCTCGCTAGTCGCGAGACACATCAAAGTGTCTCGCTAGTAGCGAGACACATCAAAGTGTCTCGCTAGTAGCGAGACACATCAAAGTGTCTCGCTAGTCGCGAGACACATCAAAGTGTCTCGCTACTGTGAGACATGAACAAGTGTCTCGCTAGTAGCGAGACACATCAAAGTGTCTCGCTAGTAGCGAGACACAATCTTCTCATGTGTTGACTTCTTGAGATTTCGACGACGTTGTCCTTCGATCTTCTCATGGTTTAGTCATATTTGAGGTTCTTCAGCAATTTTTGATGCCTACACTTCCGAAGGGACGGAAGGCAATTGGTTGCAAGTGGGTATACACTAAGAAGGAGGGTATTGAAGGCACTCCATTGAGGTTCAAAGCTAGGTTGGTTGCGAAGGGCTATGCACAGGAGGAAGGTATTGATTATAATGAGGTCTTCTCCCAGAGTGAAGCATTCGCCGATTCGGATTTTGCTAGCATTGGTGGCACAAGATGGATTGGAATTAGATCAGTTGGATGTGAAGACGATTTCTTCATGGTGATCTTGATGAAGAAATCTATATGACTTCGACCATTGGGATTCCGAGCTGCAGGGAAAGAAAAGTTGGTTTGCAGACTAAAGAAATCGCTATATGGTTTGAAGCAGTCTCCTCGACAGTGGTATAGGCGATTTGATGGTTTTATGCTTGGTCATTCGTACACTCGGAGCCAGTTTGATCCTTGCGTATATTTTCGCAAGTTGAAAGGAGGTGCGTATATCTATTTGTTATTATATGTCGATGACATGTTGGTGGCCTCTATTTCCAGGTCTGCTATAAATGAATTGAAGGCACAGCTTTCAAAAGAGTTCGAGATGAAGGATTTGGGTGAGGCTAAGCGCATTTTGGGGATGGAGATCGGCAGAGACAAGAAAAAGGGAAAATTTTGTTTGACACAGATGGCTTATTTGAAGAAGGTTCTACAGCGGTTCCATGTTAGCATGGATACGAAGCCAGTCAGTGTACCATTAGGAGCCCATTTGAAGCTTTCAGCTGACCTTTCACCGAAGACAGTTGAAGATCGAGAGTTGATGTCGAAGACTCCATATCTGGCCTTGATCGGAAGCTTGATGTACGCAATGGTATGTACGAGACCAGATTTGTCACAGCGTGAGCATGGTTTCGAGATACATGCACGATCGAGTGGGTCATTGGAACGCCGTGAAATGGATTTTGAGGTACATTCGAGGTACGCCAATATTGGTTTGGTTTATGGCGGGACACTCTGGTGGGCGGTTGTCGCTGGTTATGTTGATTCGGATTATGTCGGGGATTTGGATAAACGCCGGTCTACGACGGGGTATGTGTTCACTTTGACCCGTGCGCCGGTGTGTTGGAGATGCACCTTGCAGTCTACGGTTGCTTTGTCTACGACGGAGGCAGAGTATATGGCAATTACGGAGGCTGTGAAGGAGGCGATTTGGCTTCGAGGACTTTTGGAGGAACTTGGTATATCGCAACGGTCTATCACCATTCATTGTGATAGCATGAGTGCTATCTATTTGGCGAAGAACCAGGTTCTTCATGCGAGGACGAAGCACATTGACGTTCGCTATCACTTCGTTCGTGATGTTCTTGAAGATGGTGATGTGGAGATTGTGAAGGTCCACACGAAAGATAATCCGGTAGATATGCTCACAAAGGTGGTTCCGAGCAACAAGTTTGATCATTGCAGAGACTTGTTGCACATTCGTGATTGTTGAGGCCGTTGGCGGCCATTTGGGTGAACTACGTGAAGGCTTGATTCCTTGGGCAAGAGGATACGTAGGCAGTCTTTATGATGCAACCGGTATTAGTTTTGATGGGGAGGAGATTGTTTGAACTCTCGTTTTGGGTTCTCGACTTGCTGTGGATTGAGTCCGTTGTAGTGAATTGTTTCACTTCGTACTGGACGCAACAAGTGGGACATTTGGATGCATTTGGTGTCGGCTCAGTTTTGAGAAACTTCGCCGAGGTGGAGAATTGTCAATGTGGGGGCCACACACATGTGAAACCGCGTGAAAAGAAAAATTTCACGCGGTTTCACATGGGCCACGCCACAACAGCGTAAACGCGGTTTTCTCTTCTCACGCGTTTTCCAAGACGCGTTCCCCCTCAGCGTTTTCCAAAGCGGCGTTCCCCGAATTGTATAAATAGGGTGTTGGGGCTGAAGCTAGGTTTTGAGGGTGCCGCTTTGGAGGCCAAATTAGGTCTTTTGAGCCGCCGCTTGAGAGAGAATTTGTGAGAGATTAGAGAGTTTATTTGAGGGTTTTATTGGTGAGATCTTGTGTGATTGTAAACCCTATTTGTATTCTCTTTCTCTCTAGTAGTAAATCTCTCCCCTCCTTGCCCGTGGGCGTAGGCAACTTGTCAACCACGTAAAATTTGTGTTTTGCTATTGATTTGATTTGTAATAGCTTTTAGGTTCCTCGACAGTCACCTAGAATCGATGAGAGGAAGAGTAAATATCCCACTTTGTTGAGATATTTGCTTCAGATTCTTGTTTTCTTGGTGAGACGGGAATTCTTATTGTGATCTAGCTCTCTTGTTGTGGCCATTGTTGTGAGATGTCTTTGAAGAATCCTCAAGCACAACAATATATATCTATGTATTTGGTGTACATTTAACATTTATAGATAATAGATAATCTCTCTACAACAATGTAACGTTATGAGACACCAATATAGGTGGTACTCCTTTCATTAATGTCCAAGTTGTAACTGAAAATTTTAGTCCATATAGTACAAAGGATATCTACAATTAACCATTAAAACAATGCAATAAAGAGATTTACTTTTCACTTACCAGAGTCCTTAAAGATATCTTGCCATCTTTCTTTATGTCTGTTTCCACAAAGGCTCCATATGTTGGCTTGTCTACTTCTGCCCTCAAGGAGGACCTGTTTTAATTAACCCCCAAAAAAAAAAGATCAAACACTAATCTAATTCACAGATTAAAAAATTACTACTTAACATAAACAAATGACAACACATCACTAGATCTAACTCCATTAACAAAATAAGTATAATCACTAATTAAAGTGTGCATGTGAGCATCTGATGCTATAAGCCAATAATCTTACCTTCTTTGATCTGAGCACATGAGAACCTTATAACCTCTATCATATTTGAAAACCCTGAAGGAAATTGAAGTATATTCCTTCAAATTATGTGAAGCCAACAAAAGCAATCCAAAAGGGCCAACTTTGCCATTAATCAAAGATCCCTTTTCATGGCAAAGCTTTGGAGGGTCTAAGACCCAATTAGCATCAAAAGGCTCAGCTGTTTCTAAATTGGGCAGCTCAAATTCTACTTCAACATCTGCCTGTTAATTTACAGCATTATGATCAATAATCATATAAACAATAACAAATATTTCATATTACATGAAGATGTACTGACCTGATCAGGAGTTTTTAGGCCTTTGATTTCAACAAAGTCACCTTTTTTCAGCTCAATCTCATGCAAATCTATTTGTTTTCTTCTAAGTGACTCAAGCTCCTTGACAGGCCATTGCACTAGTTGTCTTGCGTTGGGATCTAGAGTAACTACTCTTGGGATACTCTGCATATACAAACAAAACAAAACAAAACAAAATGAAAATTAGTATCAAAATCTCTCAAAAAAGAAATACGAGCGTAACCATTTAATAAGCATCCGTTTGATCTGTTACAACTATAATTGCAATGCAAACATCACTTGCAGACTAATGCAGTAAGTGCAACTATTACCACATGCAATTTAAATGCATACCTGAATACCAGACCACCCTTTTGTCACATCATCGGCTATGCTATCAGATTCAGGCACCCATCCCCACAAAATCCTTCTCTTCTCCTTCTCATCAAAGAAAGATTTTGATGCATAAAACTTACCATAATCATACCTTAGCCAAATTCTATGATCATCTGACGTGTCATCAGGCAAAAAGACATCTTTGTCCTTATCATATCTCCCCAACATATAATTATCTGATTGAGTCTCTCCCAAACTCATTTTCAACACGTATTTTCTCTCCTTTCCATCCAAATAATAAAAATCAGGGCATTCCCACATACCCGACCCGTTAGTAGCGTGTAACGGGTTTTCAGCCTGAGCCCAATGCACGAAATCTTCGCTTTTATATAACAAGGCCCGCCCCTTGAGCCCAACCTCAGCCCCGATTGCAATTCTCCAAAGCCCATCTTGGCCGAGCCAGCCTGTAGTCGGGTCACGAAATTGGCTCGAATTGAGCCCGCTAACCGGTTCGATTATCGGGTTGTAACTCGGTTTGATCCATTCGCGAAGAAACGGGTCTGATAAGTTTTTCGGGTAGGCAAAGTTTTGGACCTGGCGGTTTTTCGTGTCACTGCCGGTATAGATGATAATGGGTTTGGAGCCAGGTAGGATTGTAACGGATCCGGTCCAGCACCCGTTAATGTCAAATGGGTCGGATGGGTTTAATGCAAATTGCAGCCCGGTCCAATGGATGAGATCGGTTGAGATTGAGTGTCCCCATGTAATGTTGCCCCAAATTGCAGCATATGGATTGTATTGATAGAATAAGTGGTAGATGCCATTGTAGTACATTGGTCCATTTGGATCTTTTGGTGTTTGGATTCATGCAAATAGCAAAACAAATGGAGATATTAGAAAAAGAATTGATGATTTGGGAGAAACGGTATCTTCATTTAATCTATGACCCCTCATAAGGTGAATTAGATAGTTAATGCAACTTATACATTGGAAGTTGAGTTAGTATGCCATGGGGGAAAAAATAGTGTGAGTAATACTTTGTTGATTCTTGGACACTTGGAAATAATGGGATATGCTGATTAATTTTGATGATTTTTTGTAGTTTGATTTAGTTTTTGGAATGCTATTATTACACTAATATAAATTATAAGCATTCTACCTTGATTAAGAGGGGGAAAATTTCCTCCAGTCTTCGATTCTATATATACAACAAGAGTTTGCCAATTTCATTGATTTCAGCCTATCACTATATCAGGCTCATACTTTTCCATGTCTTCAATATATTATTTTTAGTAAGTGCAAAAACCTACAACAATATCCACATACTCGTTATTAATGGGTGATACTTGCACATTGATTGTATAATTTAGATTGGCAACTTATACACAATTATTAGCTTGGATTTATTTTTCTTTTCAATAAAACCCAAAAGACCAAGTGAAAAGAGAGAAACAAATGTAAAGATTCATGTTAACAATATGGAAAAAAAAATCGAGTGAAGAAAACAGAGAGACTATCTATAAAGAGATTGAGCTTGAACATACCATTGATCCAATTATGAAGAGGCTGAAAATGGTAAGCAGTTCTATACTTGGTGTTAGCTATAGAATCTGCCTCTGCTTCTGACTCTTGAATCAAAAAGTTGCGACGATAATTTGCATCCACAGAGGACCAAAATAAAAAAGATGCAAAAATCAAAGCTAAAATTGAACCAGCCATTAGATGAAGAGAACGAAGAGGTCAACAAGAAAGGATTAAGGTGAGGAGATCCTTGATTAACCAAATCTCATTCAATGAATAGTATATGCATTAGGTACTTAATAAGTAGTTAAATTAAACTTCCGTTATGTGCACATGGGCTCTCTATATTATTTGTCTCTTAGTGGACTTTTAAAACTAGCATAAAATATGGTAGCTTGTCCTGTTATGTGGATGTTTTAATAAATTAAGCCTCGCATTATTTTGCGCTACATTATTTTCAAAGTTACTAAATTGCTAATTTGTTCTTAGTCAATGGTTCATGTTGAAGTTAATTACCTTTTCTTAGAAAATAAATTTGGATCAGTTTAGCAATATTAAGAAAAATCAAATCACAACCTTCCATTTATATATAGCTGGGCCAAGTTCTCTCTCATTGTAGCAGGCCACTAGCAAAAGATGGACTCGTATTGCACTTTAATGGTGGCCCAACTACAGCCCAGTGTGTTAAATTTGACGACAAACAGTATAAGTCTATAATGAACTTGGCCCAGCTACAGGCCCGCTGTCCTGCTAATTTTGGAGTTATTTATGCTGTTTCTTATGTAATTTTTAAAACACACACGACACGTTGCCTCCAAAATTTTGATGACGACAAACTAGGTTAAACATAAGGTTGAAAAGGCAATGTGTGTTTAAAACATACATTGCCTCCAAACTTTTGATGACAACAAACTATGTTAAACATAAGGTTGAAAAGACTTTTCACCCATGTTCTAAATAAAAGATATTTTTAATTATTAAATATTAATGATATTATTTTTAATAAAATTTTAGTGTACCAATGTGCATACTCTAATTTTAGCTCATTTGTTACTTGCATCTAATTCTAAAAGTAATATACACTTATGCAATCAAAAAATAAAAATGTTGAATTACGAAAAATAAAATTAAAAACCAAAATGAGTTAGTTTAGATTCAAAAATTAAAGATTCAAATAATATTAATTGATTAATTAATTACGATAAGATATAAAAATTATTGATCATTTTGAGTTACTTAACTTACTTCTCAATAATTTTTTTTTGGGTACTTGAAAAGACTATTAGCAAGACCAAGTTATATTATTACCCCAGCCACACTTTCCAGATGAAAATGGTTATGGAGTAAATTAAAGTGGAGAGCGAATGATGCAAATAATACTCAAGATGATATATAATTAAATTTGTAGATTAAAAAATGGATAATTTTGCTTAGGCCTCAAAATAAGGTATCTCATGTGATCAAACCTCTCCATTTTTGGCCCATGTCTTTAGGCCCCTTGATTGCAAGTTTTATCTGAAAAGGCCCAGCAAAGAAAGAAAGATTCTTTTTTTTATCCCCAAACTATCCTCATCCTCAACCTCTTATCTTTCTCTTTTTTTCTCATGAACCCATGAATTATTTTTCTTCCTTCTCCTTCTTCTTCAACAATTATCAGTAACTTGTTAGGACGTTGTCTGTACAGTATCTTTTGTTTGAGTAATAACAAACTCTAATTTGGTACTAATATTAGTTTGAGATGATCTAGTATATGTAAATATAGATATGGAACATGTACGAGGTGAAACGATGTAAAAATCACCTCAAAAGCTGATTTCAGCACCACAACCATCGACGGTGGCATTTAACCATCGATGGTGCACAGTGACCATTGATGGTACTATGATACATTGATGGTGCAAAAATCCAGAGACATGACTATCATCGATGGGCTTCTCAACCATCAACGGTCTTTCGACACCATCGATAATCGAGAGGCACCATTGATGGTAAAGTCGGGTGAATGCAGTATTTTGTAATTCAATCACGGTCGTTCGTCATTTATATTATCTCCAACTAATACCACATTTGGGATATCTCTTTTCTGACCTAATTGTGAGTTTATAACGTAGAAAGAGAGAGAAAAGAGGAGTTCTAGGTTTTGCAATTGAGAGATCAAGTTGAGAGTTTTTGATTCCCTAGAGCCTCGTCAAACTCTTATTTGCTTGCACAACATTTTCAGATCATTTCAGCGAGAAGAGTTGCCCTTGAATTGATCTTCTTTACCATTATTCATCTAGCTTCACTTATATCCTTCGAGGGATGGTTTGTTTTATCAAAAGGATTGTAAGATTGTTCTTTATCCCGAGCTTAATTGTTTTGTGTTTGGCTTTACTTTGAACTTCACTTACAACGTACTCAAGCCGGTTGAATTGAGAGTTGGGACTAGCTAAGGCTAGGAGTTACTCGTTGTGGGATGACTAGTTTGGGAGAAAGTAGTATTTCGGGCTTGTAAGCCTACTAAATTAGGTTTGTGATTTAGGTGGACTCTTTGCATAGTGAGAAAGTCCCTTCGCGAGAAGGAAGAGTAGACATTGTAGGCGTTAAAAATTGCTTATCAGTGCCCGAACGAAACTCGTGGCGGTGGGTTAACAACCAACAACCCATTCGACAAACCGACGCCGATTGACTATGCCGCAAACGCGTAAAGCGGGTCCGCGAACACACGAAATGGGTCAACAAGGCGTACGAATCAACGAGGCTACGTGTTATGGAATGAATCCAACAAGCAAAGCTTCAACGAGATTGATCGGGTCCAAACATCAACGAGATCGGATTTGAACATCGACCGTCGCCACCTAAATCGCTGACGGGATGAAACCAATCAAGTGAACCAAGCACGGACTTAGAGCGGCGGCGACAAGATCGGAATAAGCGTCACGGAAAAGTCCGAAAACCAAGCCAGAAAAAGCGGCGTCGTAGAAACCCGGACACCGTTTGGTGTCCGGCCAATTGGTCAGACACCAAATGGTGTCCGGCCAATGGCCGGACACCAAAAGGTGTCCGGCCAAGGCCCGGACACCAATGGTGTCCGGCCGGCCGAAAAGCCCCCTCTCCCTCTTGTTTTCCTATAAATAGTGAGGGGTGCTCATTTGAAAAGGCCGGATTTTTAGAGATTGGATTTTCGATATTCTTGAGAGAGCCCTCGCGAGATCCACGAGCCGCCGACGCACCCGAAAGCACGATGATCTACAAACCGCGAGGTAAGCGAACTTCGGGTTGACTCTGGTCGGCTGTGATTTCTCCTAGTAGATCTCACCGCTCGGCGATCCTCTCCTTCGCGGAGGCGATCCCCGGCCATCCTCTCCTTCGTGAGTGTGATCCTCAGTGCGCCGCTTCCTTCGCGGAAACGAGCCCTTCACGCCTCAGAGTTCCGTAACCCGGTTTCCACCGATCTCAATTGCGCGGTGGTCCACCTGACGAATAAAAGTCCCCGCACGTGCAAAGAACCCACGCAAGCGGTGATCCCGTAAAATAGAGATCCTCGTGTTTGTTCATAAAAGGAAGAAGTTGTAATTTTGTTTTCATTGTACCAAATAAAAGGCATTTTCTTTTGTTTGAATTTTGTTGTAGGCCAACGAAGCTGTAAACGAGTTCAAACGAGCAATGAATAACAAACCAACTTTCCCCGCGAACAATCTGGCGACCACAGTGGGAGCCAACGGCTTCAACAAAGAAGCCGCCGTGGTCGCAACCGCGATTCGTGATCCCGGTCATCGAGGAGGTCGAAGTTCGAAGTTCGACCAAAGAAGTACGAGGAGTACCTCTCCTCCTCGTCCAGATCCAGTTCCCCCCGCAAGTCCAAGATGGTCTCCGCTGCAAGGAAGACCCAATCGGCCTCAGATGCGGAGGAGAGAAAATACACCACCACCGCCGTCAAGACTGCAGACAACGGTGGTTCCCCGGCCCTAGCAACGGCCAAACCTTCAGAACCCCTGTTTTCACAGGGGGTCGATTCCGCCAATGGCGCCGCGGACTCTCCAAGAGAGCCCGCCGAGGCGACGCCACCGGCTAAACAATTAGCCCAGGCAAAAGAATCAATGGATGGGGTTCGCTATGAAGCGGATCTAAGATCCAGGTTAACTCAGAGGTTGAAATCTGAGATTGTAGCCGACTCCTACAGGCCGGCGACAAACGAATGGGTCCGAGTCAAACGGAACCGTTCTACGCTTCAGAGCGATCCGAAGCGCCAAGACTCGCGACAAGCAAGGGCTTTGGTGCAACAAGCCCGCGAGTTAAAGAAGGAGACGGCTAAGAAGTCGTCAACGAGTCGGCTAGTTTGGAAGCCCAAGTCTGTCGACACTTCAAATCCGACGAACCCGGCATCCAAGCCCAGCTCTGCCAGCAGGCCAACTCCTACTCCCGTGCTCAAATCAAAAATTGTGAGCACTTCAACAAAAGTGACGCCGAAGTTACCTCCGTCGCACTAAACTTCCGTGAAGCCAACTCTATACGACCGGCGAGCTTCTTGTCAAGGATCGCTGGGTCCGCTAAAGGAATCGCGGGTCACTCGATACAGGGGTCGCACTCCACAAAGACAAGAAGATTCTGCGGCTTTGCATACCGGATTGAAAGTCGGTCCGAGAGTCCTCAAACTTCACGCCACATAAGCGGAAGTCAAGGAGAGTTACTTTCGGTAGTTTTGGTCATTCTCGGAAGGAGACGCTCTCGTCTGACGACGACGATGTTATACCCTAGAAATCGCACCAACACACGGCAGATTGCTTCGGTTCACCCACCGACGAGCTGTACTACCGCGGTAAGGGGTACGAAAATCTCGAAGGATTCCCTAAATCGTCACAGCCATGTTTGTGCTCTAAGCTCATCAAGACAAGGTTTCTGAGTGTAATTGTTGTCGAGGAACTCCGTAAAGAGTCTCGGCCTTCGAGACTTAGCACCAACACGCCGAGACCTAGGTCAAGGCGATTCCACGTAGGATGGCATCCCGAGAGGATGAGTTGCCGAGGTCACTAATAATATGACCGCAAAGAACCATCGCCAAGGGCTATTCCCAACAAGATCGCAACTGCTAACTCGCTTATGTCCCGACTATTCGACGGTCCAATTACGACAAACTCTTGAGAGGGCTACCTTCAGAGGATGAAGTATCAGACGCCGGGTCGGCAATGGCATCCGACAATACAGCTTCTAGTGACGGACAACCCCGAAAGCTTTATGATCGCATGCATCGTGGCCAAGATGCCGGATGAAGCGCTAAATAAACAACGGAAAACTTCAAATTAGAGATGGAGTTGGCCATGCATAATGAGAGAAATGCATGACCAACAGATCCAAGCTCTAACAAAGCATCGAGGGGAATCAAGTCAACACATCGATGTTGATCAAGATGACAGTGACTCAGATCAGGAGGAAGCACCAGAAGATGACAACCCTCCTGAACCACGTGACGCTGCTGCTCATGAGAACGAAGATTAAAGACTCGAGAGCAAAATCAACTCGCTGATTTCCGCCAAGAGGTGAAGAAGACGGTATCCCTTGCCCATACCCGAGGGGTGGGAATCAATCCCATACCCTTCAAAGTTTAACTTAATAAACTTTACACCGCTTGATCGGTAAGGGTTCCCCGACGCAACACTTGATTTACTTCAAGTCACACCTCGGGTTATTTCTCGCAATGAGCCCCGATGGTTCTGGCCATTCGCTGGCACCCTTCGTGGAGCCGCCTTCGATTGGTACCGCCTTAAACAGGGAGCATCAACACCGATGATATGGAGTCCTTGTTTCTCTCCAACTTTTGATGACGATACCGAGGTATCTATTGGAACATTACCGACGGAAGCGTAAGAATGGAGAAACGGTGGATACCTTTGTCAAACGATTCCGTAACAAAGCGATGAACCGCCGAGATCCAATAATGAGGAGTTCATCCTCCGCACTGCCATAGTAATTTGTCGATAGATGTGCTTGAAGCAATGGGGACAGCACCATCCGTAACATGGAAGGACTTGAAAGTTCGTGGAGAGCAAGCCGAAAGGTTCCTTAAAAGGAAGAAAGCGTAAAGAGGTCACCGGCGACAAACACTAACAAACGTAATTTTGTGCCACGCCAAGAAAGGTAAGGCGCCAAAGAAAGTCTCAGACGCTTAATCAAAACCTTCGAATCGCAACCGCCACAAAGAATCACAAATTTCAAGCGCCAAAGAAGCTCGTAATCAAAACCTTCGTTCGAGATTTCCCAAAACTTACTCATTCAAAGATGAGGAAGTTCCGCATCTTCAAGTACCTTCGAGAACAATAAATCCAGCTTGCCTCCAATTGTAAACCAAGAGGAGGCAAACAAAATTTCAGATCCTAAGTACCATCACGTGATGGTACATCATTCTACGGTTCGCTACCATCTCGTGGACAAGATTCAAGCCTTGATCGATGTTGGAGTCATCACTCCAAAACCTTCTAAAGAGAAGAAGGTGGGGCTAATGCGCCTCTATAAATTTCGGATCAGTTCCTTTGGATTGGTTTCAACCGACGCCGTAAAAGTAGGAATGAAAATGGTGAATGAGGATCCTCACGCGACGGAGAAGGGACTCGCACTCACACACCACTAAGAAACGGGAAATCCTTTGGGTCCACCGACTTATTGGAAGACGATCGCTGGACCGCCTTCGCCAAAAAGAAGTCCAAGGAAAAGGCAAATTATGCCAAGCCGCCAAAGAATTCCGAGAAGGATGATGAAGAAGTAGCAGCCTTCCAATTTTCGTGAGGACGAGCATGAAGTCTTTGCCACAAGGAGTGGGCACGAATACAACTACAAGTATCCGGAGATTCCAAACCCAATGCTAAGACGCTATCCGAACCGGGTGGCCACTTAATCCTCTCACTCATGCAGAAAGGGCAACAAAGAACGATCGCTAAAGAAAAAGCGTACCAAGCAAAAGAGAAACAACCACAGTCCAGAAGCTCAATTCCGGCGATCCGATTCAATCGCCTGACAGAGGGATAGACCGAACGCCGAGCTCTCCGACCGCTTCGATGTTATGACCCGCTTGGCAAACATCCCGCCAGATAACTCTTTACGAAGGTTCGATTATCAAAGGAAACCCGAAGCTCTACAAGAAGCTCGGCCGATTCGAGGTGTTTTCACCGATCAAGCCAAGTCCGAAGAATCGCCCAACAATGCAACCTTGCGACTAAACACTTACCCTCAGATCACCTTTACAAAGGAGGATATGCACTCAAGAATTCCAAGCACGATAGGCCGCTATACTTCACCGTATATTGGTTCTAGCGAAGTCAACCGATCCAAGTCGATCCGGTTCCACTGGAGCATCATGCCCTTAGCCTCATGTATCATCTTGAATCCCTCGCCAGAAGTCAAGGCCAATCGGCATTAATGATTTACGGATTTAACACCGGTGGGTCCGCCCACTTGGTAAAATCCGGATTAAGTGTCAAATGGGGACTTGAAGTCCAAGTCACCGCTATGTTATTGACGCAGACTTCCTATAACTTATTGTTGGTCGACTCGATTCACAATAACGCTATAGTCCCATCCACTCTTCATCGATGTCTCAAGTATGTAGACACAAATAATGAGGTCAAGACGGTGGTCGCGACAAACAACCGCTTAAGGATGGAGAATTATTTCACCGATTCCCTCCTTTACTGTAATGAGTCCTAAATCAATCATCTACCAAGGCACGGACAATGTGAAGAAGTCGATTCGGCCGCTTGATTATAGCGAGGATTTGTTTTAAATAACATTGTACCCCTTGTAATCAATCTTGACGATGAAGAATCGTTAGATGAACATTGTAATTGGCAAATTGCCGATAAAGCAATAAATGACGATTTAGAGTACCCTCTGTCTTTGAACGATGCGATGACAGGTTTATATAACAATCCAGAGTTGCATCTACCAACTCTGGCCATCTTGCTTTATACAAAAGCAATTCGAGACTCCTTTGGGACAACACTCGCCATCCCGCAAAGATCGAGTATTGAAAAAGACTTGGTTTACGGAAAAGGAGATGCAGTGCCAACGCCGAATCACTTCTTAGAAGAAGATGAGGATAACGATGGGCCTATCCTCTACACATGCAGATATAGTCCAGAAACACTGGGTATCATGAAGAAGTGGGGGTACGACTTGATACGAGGTGAAGGTCTATGTTTCGGACGAGGTCCTCGAATCCCTCCTAAAGCAGCATATGTCCCAAAAGGGAAGCCAGATAACTACTACGCATTTAGACGAGGATTGGGATATAAATCCTCCTCAGAAGATGAATGCTCGTGGATGATCGACGACCATTTACCTGATGAAGAAGACAGATACTGCCCGATTCTTCTGGCTTGGGATTCGACACTAGCCTCTGAGAAGCTTTCAAAGCTTTGATGTCAAATATGGCTACGATCGATCCCGCTACTATGGAGAATGATGAAGAAATGCCAACATGGGAAGACCCATGGATCCATCAACTCGTAGAGCAGCTTTGGGGATAGATTCAACAAAGAGAACCCCCACTAAGGACGAGGTAGTCCAAGTTAACATGGGTGACGAGGAACGCCCTAAGCTCATAAACGCCGCAATAGTCTTCCCTCGAAGAGAAGGAAGAGCTGATTGCCCTAATCGTGAATACATCGACGGTTTGCTTGGAGCTATGAGGACATGCCAGACTCGACTCTAACGTGGCGACTCATCGCCTCAACATCAACGTGGATGTCAAACCCGCAAGCAATCGCAAAGACGGTTTCACCACAAATCTTACAAAGCATCGCTGATGAAGTAAAGAAACTCATAGAATCGGATTCATCGAGGAAATTCAACATCCGGATTGGGTGGCTAATATAGTCCCTGGCCATGAAGAAGAATGGTTCGATTAGGACTGCGGTTTCCACTACGAGACCTAAACGCCGCTGCCCAAAGGATGATTTCCGCCAATCACCGACGCCATAGTTGACAATGCATGTGGATTCGAGAGGATGTCCTTTATGGATGGTTTTGGGGTACAACCAAATCAAGATGCACCCCGATGACGCCAAACACACCGCTCGTAACTTCCATCGGTATATATTGCTACACGGTCATGCCGCTCGCCTCAAAATGCCGGCCACATATCACGAAAGCAATGACTAAAATTTTCCGTGATCATCTACTAAAACGGTCGAATGCTACGCCGACGACTTGGTGGTGAAAAGCCGGACAAAGGAGATCACATTAAAATCTTAGAACGGTATTCAACTCATGCGACTCATCAATTAAAGATGAACCCCGCCAAATCCTTCCTTGGGATGTCCAAGGCAGCCTTCGCTTTGTCGCCACCGACAAAGGAATCCACGCCGATCCCGACAAAGTGAAGGTAATTCAAGAGTTGCAACCTCCGAAATCCGAGAACTCGGGTTATAAGGGCGACAGACATCCGACGGTTCATATCGAACCTATCCGAAGTGCCAACCATTTTCTAAGTTAAACAAGAAGGGCGGTCGCTTATTTGGGACGACGCCGCCGAAAAGCGCTTGAAGAGATCAAGTCGATCTCGCTAAACCTCCCGTTTGTTGCACCGCATCGGAAAACCGCTCTCGATCTACGCCAAGGCAACGGATCACTGTTAAGCCTTTACCGCTACAGACGACGCACAACGCCAATCGTGCAAGTATTACCCGAGTCAACATTGGTCGGCGCCGAAGTCTCGATACCCAATGGTCGAAGCAAGGTTTGCATTAGTGTTCGCGATTCGTAAAATGCGACACTATTTAGTCGGACAGACGATTTATGTTATCTCTAACGAATCCGGTCCGAATCTTTATGACCCACCGCTTCAATGAGTTGGCGTTTGGCAAAATGGGCCTTGCTCTTGTCCCAATACGACCGCACTTCAAACAACGTAAGTCACCAAAGGGCAAGCGATTTGCGATCTCTTGGTCGCCAACCCGACAACGGACGCAGCTTGAGGTATATGATGATCTTCCTGATGAAGTCCGTGAAGTCAACACTACGCCGCACCAACAAATATGGCGATTGTATTTTGATGGAGCTTCGGCCACTAATGTAGCAAGTACCCCGACATTCTAAAATCTCACGGAGTCGAGTTGTCTTGATTTCCGGAATCATGTCATGCCCGTGCTTATTCACTCACCAACCCTCGCTCCAATAACGAGTCAATACAACGCTACTTATCGGACTTAGCTTTGCCAAAGAGCCGGGGTCGAGTATCTCGCTGCACGGCGATTCGCGAATCGATAGTTAAGGTGTTCGTGGTGACTACTAAGTCGTGAACTGGATCGATCCCCTATCATCGATAGCCGCTGAAATGGCGAGCTCGCTCAAGAGTTCTTCATTGAATATATCCCGCTTCCAAAACGCTTTATGCGGATGCATCGGGCGGCGCGAATGTGGTCGTTAACACAACCTTCCGAGACCGAGCAACTAGTTACGGTCGACTCATCAACTCTTCGCACTCAATATATGATGGGGTACAAGAAGACAAAGGGATAGTTGCCAAAGAGGCAAATGCAACCCAAACCAAGTTGGAGCCCCGAGATTGGCGCTTTCCTATCATCGACACGCCTTACACGGATTCTCGCCGTAAGACGGAAGGAGAGAGAGTCAATCCGCGAAGAGCTCCAAGATTCTTTTACGACACGTAGACCCGTGATGTTATATCACGGGTACGACGGTCTTTGTTCGATGCCTCTCAAACAAAGAGGCAGGAGAGGTCCTTCGAAGCACACGAAGGTGAATGTGGTGCACACCACCGTCCCAAGCTCTACGATCGAATCGAGAATGGGCTACTTCGCCAACAATGATTAATGACGTCGAGCACGCCGAAATGCCACGCTGTCAAATTCACGCTAATTATATGCATCACCTCCGGAAGCTTGCATCCTTCGCCACATCCCGCCATTCGAGACATGGGGAATGGACGCTAGGTCCCATTTTTCCTCCGCCGCTAAAGGTGATCGGTTTATTCTAGCGATCACCGACTACTTCTCCAGTGGGTCAAGCAATCCCGCTAAAAGAAGTGAAGGCGAAGTACCGTCAAAATTATCAAACACCATGTCATCTACCGACACGGTGTTCCAAGACGGATCGCGGCATGACAACGGTCCCCAATTCATTAGCAATTCCTTCATCGTTTTGTGAAAAGTTCAAGATACAAGATGTCTCGCCGACACTTATAATCCAAAGAAGAAATGGATTAGCCGAGGCGCTCAACAAGACGATCATCAAGATTTTGTCGGCTTGTGAAGAATAACAAGCTTAGACCGATGATAAACTCTGAGAAGCACTCGGGCATATCGCACAACCAGACGCACGCCAACAGAGCTACCCCGCACTCTCTCGGGTTTACTGCGTGAAGCAATTCTCCGCTGGAAATCCAGATTCGCCACTTCGCCGCCTTGCAAATGTAGATGACGACCAAGAACAACATCAAAACGCCTCAAGAGCTTGAGATGTTAGATGAGAAGCTTGGAGGCTCAACAATGCATTGAGTTCTATCAAGCTAGAATGTCAAGGGCTTTCAACAAGAAAGTTCGACAGAGAACCTTTAAGGAGGGAGATCTCGTCCTCGCTGCTCGACGGCCGATAATCCTCACCTCCAAGAAGAAAGGTAAATTCAACCCAATGGGAAGGACCGTTCATAATAGACCTATCTATTCAAGCGGTGCTATATCATATCTGAGAATGGCCGTTAATCTTAGATAAATGGGAAGTTTCAAAAGTATTATCCTTAATACATTCAGATAACCCATTTTGATGGGAAGTTCCTCAGAGAATATCTCACTCATTTTCATGAGGATAACCCTAAGTTATTGTGTTTTCCTCCAAAATTCTCTCACCGATCAAATTCATTGACTGTGGGCCCACTAAAAATCTCCCTGGTCCAACCACCAAGAAAATCCCTCTCGATTCCCTCCACTAACCAGAGGTCCACTTTCAAATTCTCGTTAGCAATCCTACAAAGCTAAAGCTATCCGCATCTCTTCCAAAGATTCTCGAGTGGAGACCCCACTCTTAGTTTCTCATCTGAAATAGAATACATTCTTCCTTTCCCACATTCACCGGAGATAGGACACATCCTTCCTCTTCGTAAGCAAGAGATAGAATACATTCTTCCTCTCTTGTCTTAGATTCTGAGTGGAGATACCACTCTTAGTTTCATCCTTCAAGATTCTCAAAATGGAAATCCCATTTTAGTCTCTTTGCGGATGCATCAAGGGCGTTAGCTGTCGTTAACACAACCTTCCGAGACCGAGCAACTAGTTACGGTCAGACTCATCAACTCTTCGCACTCAATATATGATGGGGTACAAGAAGACAAAGGGATAGTTGCCAAAGAGGCAAATGCAACCCAAACCAAGTTGGAGCCCCGAGATTGGCTTTCCTATCATCGACACGCCTTACACGATTCTCGCCGTAAGACGGAAGGAGAGAGAGTCAATCCGCCAAGAGCTCCAAGATTCTTTTACCATACGTAGACCCGATGTTATATCACGGGTACGACGGTCTTTGTTCGATGCCTCTCAAACAAAGAGGCAGGAGAGGTCCTTCGAAGCACACGAAGGTGAATGTGGTGCACACCACCGGTCCCAAGCTCTACGATCGAATCGAGAATGGGCTACTTCGCCAACAATGATTAATGACGCGGCCGAAGCACGCCGAAATGCCACGCGGTCAAATTCACGCTAATTATATGCATCGCCTCCCCGAAGTGCATCCTTCGCCACATCCCGCCATTCGAGACATGGGGAATGGACGTTGTAGGTCCCATTTTTCCTCCGCCGCTAAAGGTGATCGGTTTATTCTAGCGATCACCGACTACTTCCGTGGGTCAAGCAATCCCGCTAAAAGAAGTGAAGGCGAAGTACCGTCAAAATTATCAAACACCATGTCATCTACCGACACGGTGTTCCAAGACGGATCGTGCATGACAACGGTCCCCAATTCATTAGCAATTCCTTCATCGTTTTGTGAAAAGTTCAAGATACAAGATGTCTCGCCGACACTTATAATCCAAAGAAGAAATGGATTAGCCGAGGCGCTCAACAAGACGATCATCAAGATTTTGTCGGCTTGTGAAGAATAACAAGCGAGACCGGATGATAAACTCGAGAAGCACTCGGGCATATCGCACAACCAGACGCACGCCAACAGAGCTACCCCGCATCGGGTTTACGTGTGAAGCAATTCTCCGCTGGAAATCCAGATTCGCCACTTCGCCGCCTTGCAAATGTAGATGACGACCAAGAACAACATCAAAAACGCCTCAAGAGCTTGAGATGTTAGATGAGAAGCTTGGAGGCTCAACAATGCATTGAGTTCTATCAAGCTAGAATGTCAAGGGCTTTCAACAAGAAAGTTCGACAGAGAACCTTTAAGGAGGGAGATCTCGCCCCGCCGCCGACGCCGATAATCCTCACCTCCAAGAAGAAAGGTAAATTCAACCCAATGGGAAGGACCGCTCATAATAGACACAGCCTATTCAACGGTGCATATCGCCTTTATCACACAGAATGGCGACCGCAATTAATGCCGATAAATGGGAAGTTTCTCAAAAGTATTATCCTTAATACATTCGTGATAACCCATTTTGATGGGAAGTTCCTCGAGAATATCTCACTCATTTTCATGAGGATAACCCTAAGTTATTGTGTTTTCCTCCAAAATTCTCTCACCGATCAAATTCATTGATCGTGGGCCCACTAAAAATCTCCCCGTCCAACCACCAAGAAAATCCCTCTCGATTCCCTCCACTAACGAGAGGTCCACTTTCAAATTCGGTTAGCAATCCTACAAAAGCAAAGCTATCCGCACTTTCCAAAGATTCTCAGAGTGGAGACCCCACTCTTAGTTTCTCATCGGGAAATAGAATACATTCTTCCTTTCCCACATTCACCTGGAGATAGGACACATCCTTCCTCTTCAGAAGCAAGAGATAGAATACATTCTTCCTCTCTTGTCTTAGATTCTCGGAGTGGAGATACCACTCTTAGTTTCATCCTTCAAGATTCTCAAAATGGAAATCCCATTTTTAGTCTCTTTCACTGGAAACAGGACAAAAATCCTTCCTTTCCAGCATCCGGAGATAGGAGACAAGATCCTCCTTCCTCTCCATTAGTAAGAGATAGGATACAAAACCTTCCTCTCTTATTCATGAGCACCTGGAGATAGGACACAAAACCTTCCTCTCCACTTTCAAGAGATAGGATACAAAACCTTCCTCTCTTGTTCATCATTTCACCCCGGAGATAGGAGACAAGATCCTCCTTCCTCTCCACCTTCGGGAAATAGAATACCTTCTTCCTTTCCCACCTCAATCAATCTTAAACCGGTTCACGTTTCTCCCACAAAAGAAGACACCAAGATTCATCTTGGGGCATCTTATCCCGAAGCCTAAGAAGGGATAAAGCCAACGCCACACGCTGCTGTTTGCTTAGTCTTTCTCCGATTGAAGAAGACACCAGAGTTCGATTCTGGGGCATTTTATCCCGAAGCCTAAGAAGGGATAAAGTCAACACCTTACACGCGTTGCCGGGTAGTCTATTCCCGTAATAAAAGACGGCCTACGTATTCAACATCGTAGCATTAAGTCTAGAAGAGTTTCATTCTTTTAGCACAACGTTGTGTGTGGAACGGATTTAGATAATCTACATGCTAGCCCAACTCAAACGGTAGTTGGTAAAGGCTCATCAAACCGCTGAAGGTCGGGTTGGCTAATAACCCTAAAGTCAACGCCTTACACGTTGCCACGGTCTCTTGCCCGTAAAAGAGTACCAAGTCTATGTATTCAATATCATAGCAATAAGACTAGAAGAGTTTCATTCTTTTAGCATAACGTCATCGCGGAACGGATTTGGACAATCCGCACGCCAGCCCAATTCAAACGGTAATTGGTAAAGGCTAATCAAACCGCTGATCTACCGAGGGTTTGCCAAAATCCTATAAGTATTATGGTTAATTATTTCGCCGAAATAAAAGAATCATAATAAAGCATAAAAGAGGACGAAATATGTTTTATTGATAAAAGACCTGAAGTTACACAAGTTTTCTAAACGCCAAATTTGTGACAAAGAATTTGTCGCTTTAACTCGATGCTTTATTGAGGAAAGCTTGTCGGTTCCTCCCGGCTCGGTCCCGAAAGTCTCCTCGCCGCTATTAAGGGTCTTTGCGGTTTCCTCCTCGACTTACCTTCCGCTTTGAAAACTCAAGCTTCTGGACATAACCGCAAGAGTCTCTTCCTTGTTGGCCTTCGCCGCCTTCAAGATGATCGACTCTCCTCGCCACCGGTTCCTGCTCGAGCTCTACTATTCTCGCTTCCAAAGAAGAACACAAGATTGAAAATGCTCCACGGAAGACGGCTTCTGTGACGCTAGCCCAAAAGACGACCGATCTTGTCGTGATCCGAACTTCAAGTCCAAGAATGACACGAGCATCACGCCAAGCTTTCAGCGAGCCTCGCCTCGCTCTCTCTATATATGAGGGGAGCTCGGTCCTCAAAGTCTTGCGACTTTTGAGCTTAACCTCCGATGATCGAGATCCTCAGAATAGCTCGGCCAACTCAATAACCCGCCAGATCGTGAAGTTACCCTAGGATCAAGCAAAGGGTCTGAATCGATGAAGAGAAAGCCCGCCATGAAGGACCTTTTCGATCACCGTGTTCACCAGAGAAAAGAATGAGCGTACTTCCAAACAGATAATAAGATGGGATGGATCTTCATCCAGCATCAACGCTCTCACCAGGTCATGGAGTCGAGATGTAGGCTCTGCACAGAAGAATAGGAGGAGTATGGGTATTTATAACAACTCCTAATGGGCCCAAATCAATCCTAATTAGGACTCTAATCAGCCCCTAATTGGGAGTCCTAATTGGAATCTTATTTGGATGTCAAGATAGCGCCAAATCAGTCCGTTGATTGGCTCCTACTTCCTCCGCTATATTGGGAAAGATTCTGAAGGTTTATTCGGCAGGATAACACCTCGCGAATTCCCTCGACGCCGATCAACGCGTCGCCCAACCCTACTCCAACTAGGATTACGAGTATAAACTGTTTCCTAATTTGTCGAGAAGTTCCCGGAAGAATATTTTCACAAGAAATATTCTTAGGGATAACTCGATCATGCGGATTGCATCGACGCCAATCAACGGTCGCCTAATCCTACCCAACTAGGATTACGAGTATAAACCGCTTCCTAATTTGTCGAGAAGTTCCCTAAGAATGTTTTCACAAGAAATATTCTTAGGATAACTCGATCGCACGGATTGCATCGACATCAACGCCGCCCAACCCTACTCCAACTAGGATTACGAGTATAAACCGCTTCCTAATTTGTCGAGAAGTTCCCTAAGAATGTTTTCACAAGAAATATTCTTAGGATAACTCGATCGACGGATTGCATCGACGCCAATCAACGCCTAATCCTACTCCAACTAGGATTACGAGTATAAACCGCTTCCTAATTTGTCGAGAAGTTCCCTAAGAATGTTTTCACAAGAAATATTCTTAGGATAACTTCGATCATGCGGATTGCATCGACGCCAATCAACGCTCGCCCAACCCTACTCCAACTAGGATTACGAGTATAAACCGCTTCCTAATTTGTCGAGAAGTTCCCTAAGAATGTTTTCACAAGAAATATTCTTAGGATAACTTCGATCATGCGGATTGCATCGACGCCAATCAACGCTCGCCTAATCCTACCCAACTAGGATTACGGTATAAACCGCTTCCTAATTTATCGAAGTTCCTAAGAATGTTTTCACAAGAAATATTCTTAGGGATAACTCGATCATGCGGATTGCATCGACGCCAATCAACGCCGCCTAATCCTACCCAACTAGGATTACAGTATAAACCGCTTCCTAATTTATCGAGAAGTTCTAAGAATATCTTCACAAAAATATTCTTAGGATAACTCGATCGCACGGATTGCATCGACGCCAATCAACGGTCGCCTAATCCTACCCAACTAGGATTACGAGTATAAACTATTTCCTAATTTGTCGAGAAGTTCCTAAGAATGTTTTCACAAGAAATATTCTTAGGATAACTCGATCGCACGGATTGCATCGACGCCAATCAACGGTCGCCTAATCCTACTCCAACTAGGATTACGGTATAAACCGCTTCCTAATTTGTCGAGAAGTTCCTAAGAATATCTTCACAAAAATATTCTAGGGATAACTCGATCGACGGATTGCATCGACGCCAATCAACGCGTCGCCTAATCCTACCCAACTAGGATTACGAGTATAAACTGCTTCCTAATTTATCGAAGTTCCTAAGAATATCTTCACAAAAATATTCTTAGGATAACTCGATCGCACGGATTGCATCGACGCCAATCAACGCCTAATCCTACTCCAACTAGGATTACAGTATAAACCGCTTCCTAATTTATCGAAGTTCCTAAGAATGTTTTCACAAGAAATATTCTTAGGATAACTCGATCGACGGATTGCATCGACGCCAATCAACGCCTAATCCTACCCAACTAGGATTACAGTATAAACCGCTTCCTAATTTATCGAGAAGTTCCGAAGAATATCTTCACAAAAATATTCTCGTGGATAACTCGATCGCACGGATTGCATCGACGCCAATCAACGCCTAATCCTACCCAACTAGGATTACAGTATAAACCGCTTCCTAATTTGTCGAGAAGTTCCTAAGAATGTTTTCACAAGAAATATTCTTAGGATAACTCGATCGACGGATTGCATCGACGCCAATCAACGGTCGCCTAATCCTACCCAACTAGGATTACAGTATAAACCGCTTCCTAATTTATCGAGAAGTTCCCAAGAATATCTTCACAAAAATATTCTAGGGATAACTCGATCGACGGATTGCATCGACGCCAATCAACGCTCGCCTAATCCTACTCCAACTAGGATTACAGTATAAACCGCTTCCTAATTTGTCGAGAAGTTCCTAAGAATGTTTTCACAAGAAATATTCTTAGGATAACTCGATCGACGGATTGCATCGACGCCAATCAACGCTCGCCTAATCCTACTCCAACTAGGATTACGAGTATAAACCGCTTCCTAATTTGTCGAGAAGTTCCCGGAAGAATGTTTTCACAAGAAATATTCTTAGGGATAACTCGATCATGCGGATTGCATCGACGCCAATCAACGCGTCGCCTAATCCTACTCCAACTAGGATTACGAGTATAAACTGTTTCCTAATTTATCGAGAAGTTCCCGGAAGAATATCTTCACAAAAATATTCTCAGGGATAACTCGATCATGCGGATTGCATCGACGCCAATCAACGCGTCGCCTAATCCTACTCCAACTAGGATTACGAGTATAAACTGCTTCCTAATTTATCGAGAAGTTCCCGGAAGAATATCTTCACAAAAAATATTCTTAGGGATAACTCGATCGTACGGATTGCATCGACGCCAATCAACGCGTCGCCTAATCCTACTCCAACTAGGATTACGAGTATAAACTGTTTCCTAATTTATCGAGAAGTTCCTAAGAATATCTTCACAAAAATATTCTTAGGATAACTCGATCGACGGATTGCATCGACGCCAATCAACGCGTCGCCTAATCCTACTCCAACTAGGATTACGAGTATAAACCGTTTCCTAATTTATCGAGAAGTTCCTAAGAATATCTTCACAAAAATATTCTGGGATAACTCGATCATGCGGATTGCATCGACGCCAATCAACGCTACGCCTAATCCTACCCAACTAGGATTACGGTATAAACCGCTTCCTAATTTATCGAGAAGTTCCTAAGAATATCTTCACAAAAATATTCTAGGGATAACTCGATCGCACGGATTGCATCGACGCCAATCAACGTCGCCTAATCCTACCCAACTAGGATTACGAGTATAAACCGCTTCCTAATTTATCGAGAAGTTCCTAAGAATATCTTCACAAAAATATTCTAGGGATAACTCGATCATGCGGATTGCATCGACGCCAATCAACGTCAGCCTAATCCTACCCAACTAGGATTACGAGTATAAACTATTTCCTAATTTGTCGAAGTTCTAAGAATATTTTCACAAAAATATTCTCGGATAACTCGATTGTACGGATTGCATCGACGCCAATCAACGCTACGCCTAATCCTACTCCAACTAGGATTACGAGTATAAACTATTTCCTAATTTATCGAGAAGTTCCTGGAAGAATATTTTCACAAAAAAAATATTCTTAGGATAACTCGATCGTACGGATTGCATCGACGCCAATCAACGCTACGCCTAATCCTACCCAACTAGGATTACGAGTATAAACCGCTTCCTAATTTATCGAGAAGTTCCTAAGAATATTTTCACAAAAATATTCTTAGGATAACTCGATCGATGAACCGCATCGACGCCAATCAACGCCATATAATCCTACTCCAACTAGGATTATGAGTATAAACTATGCCCCAATTTAACGAAGTTCCCGGAGAATATTACCATATTCTTAAGGATAACTCGATAACCCTCAATTTCTCCCTGTGGGACCTCAAGGAGGGATAAAATTCGACGAGGCTTATAACAACGGACAACGCTCTACCTCGAAAGGACTCCTCCCATCGTATCGCCGATTCATGCATCCTCACCAGGGCCTACCAATCAACAATTGGGAAGAATACCTCCCACCGTGGATGAACACACCGCAACGAAGTAATGCGCAGTTTACCAACCAATGAGTCGCCAACGAAGGATTCACCGATCAACACGGATCCATCAAGAATTCCCGATCAACGGAGGAATCTCGATGGTCAATCGGATTACAATCCACCGACACGAAGTCAACAACAAATAAACTCAATTAGCTACGTCGAATTCCAACAACGGTCAAGCAATAAATGCAAAGATCGCAACACCCCCGTGTATCCTACAAAGCACCGGAGAACCCGAGAGAATTGGAGGAATCAAATATCGAGCCAATCTCAAAAGAAATTTATCTACCAACTTCGGTCAAGATCTCAACAACGGTCGACAAAAATGCAAGATCAGAATACCTTCAAAGAACCCTACAAGGCACCGGAAAGACCGAAAGGAGTGGAGAGATCAAAAGCCAAGGTCATTCACAAGTCCCATCACCATCGAAGGGTGAAGGGCTCATCATGTCCAAAGCATCCTGCATCGCAAGAATCGACCGAGACGCTTTGGAGGGGTATCAGAGGCGCTAAAATTGCTTATCGCGTTCGAACGAAACTCGTGACGGTGGGTTACAAACAACAACCCATTCGACAAACCGACGCCGATTGACTATGCCGCAAACGCGTAAAGCGGGTCCGCGAACACACGAAATGGGTCAACAAGGCGTACGAATCAACGAGGCTACGTGTTATGGAATGAATCCAACAAGCAAAGCTTCAACGAGATTGATCGGGTCCAAACATCAACGAGATCGGATTTGAACATCGACCGATCGTCACCTAAATCGTTGACGGGATGAAACCAATCAAGTGAACCAAGCACGGACTTAGAACGACGACGACAAGATCGGAATAAACGTCACGGAAAAGTCCGAAAACCAAACCGAGAAGCCAAAACGGCGTCCGGCCGAAACCCGGACACCGTTTGGTGTCCGGCCAATTGGCCGGACACCAAATGGTGTCCGGCCGGCCGAAAAGCCCCCCCTCTCCCTCTTGTTTTCCTATAAATAGTGAGGGGGGGTGCTCATTTGAAAAGGCTGGATTTTTGGAGATTGGATTTTCTGATATTCTTGAGAGAGCCCTCGCGAGATCCACGAGCCGTCGACGCACAGTCCCGAGCACCGGCGAGCACGACAGATCTACAAACCGCGAGGTAAGCGAACTCGGGTCGGCTACAGATCAGCGCTGTGATTTCTCCTAGTAGATCTCACCCGCTCCGGCGATCCTCTCCTTCGTGAGGCGATCCCCGGCGATCCTCTCCTTCGTGAGTGTGATCCTCAAAGGCCGCTTCCTTCGTGAAACGAGCCCCTTCACGCCTCAGAGTTCCGTAACCCGGTTTCCACCGATCTCAATTGCGCGGTGGTCCACGGACGAATAAAAGTCCCCAAGACAGCAAAGAACTCGACGCAAGCCGGTGATCCCGTAAAATAGAGATCCTCGTGTTTGTTCATAAAAGGAAGAAGTTGTAATTTTTGTTTTCATTGTACGCCTGAAATAAAAAGGCATTTTCTTTTGTTTGAATTTTGTTGTAGGCCAACGAAGCTGTAAACGAGTTCAAACGAGCAATGAATAACAAACCAACTTTCCCCGCGAACAGACATAAGATTGTTTATCCTAACCATTGTAAAATCTTGTGTGTTTTTGGTTAGTTATTTTTTGTGATAGTTATTTTGCTTTATATAGTTTATTTTTTTATATATATTCCATTGCATATTCTGAGTTTTTGGCAAAAAATGATAGCAACTCTATTCACACCCCTCTAAGCTTGCATCTCAGATCTAACACACTCCCCCCATTGTATCTTCCTTCCCTTTTTGCTCATCCTTTCTCAACTTTTTTTTTGTGCCTCCGTGACCTCTCTTTTGTCATTTTTCCTCTTTCTCACCCATCTACCATCCATCTTCTCCCACAACCATTAGTACATCACTCAATGAGCATCTCCTTTGGGCTAAAATAACTATCTCTTAAAATCACACCGAAGTTAACACATAACAGTTAAAGTTAACATCTAAGTTCAATAGATAGATATTAACTATATGACATAGGTGTTAAGTTTAACATATAAATATTAACTATAAGGCATATGTATTAAAATTAACAAATAGGTGATAACTATATGATTTCTAAGTTTAACAAATATATTTTAACCATATGAATTAGTCAGTTAAGATTAACATATTAGTATTAACTATATGAACTAACATCTACTCCGTATAATTAATATTTATTCTCTAAGATTATCATGTGGCTTGGATCATTAATAGATAAGTCAAAAATTAACATCTATGGGGGAGAGGAGAAAAGTGGAGATGAGATGGATAATAAAAAAGGGAAGCGGAGGATTAGTGGAAGAGGAAGGAGAGATGAAGAAGGAGGGAAGATGATGTAGTTGAGAGGGAGGAAAAATGACGAAGGAGATGTCGTGGTGATGAAAAATCTTAATGGTCCATTTAAACAAAGGGCGGTGACCTTTGGCTAATGCTGCAATGGTCTCACGATAGATGAGAAGGGAGGAGAGAGGAGGAATGTAAAAATGGGACGAAAGAGTAGGAAGAATGAAGGTGAGATCGAAGTAGAGATAGGAGGAGGAGAATGAATATGGGACATAAGAGAAGAAGGAAGGAAAGTGGTATAGGAGAGATGAGAATAATGTTAAGATGGAAGAAATATGAGCTGAGCAGAATGCAGTTGGTGTGGAGAAGAGAGGATAGAGAACGGTGGACAGAAAAGAGAGAAAGGTGGAGATGAGAAGATGAAAATGAAGGAAGAAGAATGGAAGAGGGAATACATAGGACGGAGGAGAGAGAAGGGAAGAGATTGAATGGAGAAAAAATGTTAAAACTAAGGAGAAATTGAGGAGAAAAGGAAGAAGATAAGGTTATTTTAAAGATAAGGTTAAAAAAGGGGTGAAAAAAGAAAAGTTGAAAAAAAGAGCTGGGGCATATTTGAATTTGGTCAATGGGCTTATCACATGGTAAATCTTAATTTGGGGGGTAGACACCAGTTTTTTTTTTTCAAAAAAAATTGCTAGCCACTGAAGGACAAATTTTCAAAATAGACCCTTTTAGAAATTTATTTATAAAAAACGCTCCCTTTTAGATTTAATTGGATGAAACTGGGTTGAAAATGACAATTAAAGTTCAAAAACTTCACGAGATTTAAAATCCCGTGAAATTTAGTGCTTGATTAATCATGCTAAAAGGTGATTAGGTTGGGTGATTAGGCACTAAACTTCACGGGATCCGAATTCGTGAAGTGATTCACCATTTTCAACGGGCCAGCCAGTACCGAAAACGATCGAAAATGGTGAATAAATTGTAAATGAGTCGACTTTTACAAATAAATTCCTAACAGAATCTATTTTGAAAATTTGTCCAGCCACTGAATCACTGAACACACCGTCAATGGGGTCAATTTGGGGAGTACATTCAGTAAAAAAAAAAAAGATTTTGGGGCTACTTTCTTAAATATCTTATCTTCAAAATTTCCTCCTCTTTCTCCCTCTTCACTTCCCTTCACCATGGAAGCTGTTCCGTTCTCAGCCGCTGCTTCCCACCAAATCTCTCACTGCCACGTGGCATTATCTGGCTCGAGAAGCTCATCGAGGCCGAACTTTCCCGCCAAGTTACTTTCTCCATGGACTGGCTCCAGTCTCTCCGTTGGGTCTTCTCGAAAAAATCTCTTCACTGTAAGGTCAACCAAGCTCAAATTATTTTCAAATTTAGTTTAATTTCTAATATGATTTTGGTATTCCTCTATTGTCAGAGGGAAATATGGAGTTGGGTCAATTCGAAATCTCCAAATCTTAGTCGAGAGAGATTGTTTACAGTGAGGGCTGAGATGTTTGGGCAGTTGACTAGTGGGCTTGAAGCAGCATGGAGCAAACTCAAAGGAGAAGGTCTCTTCATCTTCTTAGTGAAAACTTAGTATCAAAATGCACTTCAAAGATCATGTTTTGTTAATATTTCTTGGGTTTTTGACATTGCATATTAACCCATTTCATTTTAGGTTTTTTTTTTGGGTTGGTATATATGCCCCTTAAATCATGTTTATTTGTAAAGCTACCCCCAAATCATCAACTTTGAAGGGAAAAAAGTACACCCAAATCAATAAGTTATCAGCTTTGTTGGATATGGTGGGTAAAAGTTTGAGTGTTTTGGCAATATTTTTACATTGCATTTACAAACTAACCGATCAAAGTCGACGATTTGTTATTTTTGAGGGTTTTTTTTTCCTTCAAAGTTGATAATTTGGTGCTAGTTTTGCAAATAGTGAGATCTAGGGGTAGTTTTGCGAATACGCATGATTTGAGGGGTACATATACAAAAAGCCCTTCATTTATCACTACTCGCAAATCGCAATAAACTATTGGAAGAGAAGAAGTCAGATTCTTGTAACTTTTTTTTTAGTTGATTCTATAGTTGCTGCCCAAGTGTCATATTTAATGAAGTTATCATGTTTTAGAGGTTTTGACGAAGGAGAACATTGTTGAACCGATGAGGGATATAAGGAGAGCTCTTCTTGAAGCAGATGTGAGTTGTGTTGTTATGTCTCACATCAACATTTTTGTTTCACTACTATGGTTCTTGGTGAATTTCAATTTATTCCATTTTTTTTTCAGGTAAGTTTGCCGGTAGTGCGGAGGTTCGTGCAGGCTGTTAGTGAACAAGCAGTTGGTGTAGGATTGATTCGAGGAGTGAGACCTGATCAACAATTAGTGAAGGTAGGAGCGAGCATTTGAGAATAAATATTTCAAACATTTTACTGGCAGTCTATGATGAATTTTTAGCTAATCTTTGTGCTGGTTGCAGCTTAATGAGTGATTATGGCAGTTGAGATTATGTGATTTTAGTTGGTGTACAGACTGAAAAAAGAACCAAATGTAACTGACACTTGCTTGTTTCACATGTTTCATGCGCTTTTTAAAAAGAGACATTAATCATTATGTTGCATGCTAACCAATAATCATCATGCACAAAGAATAGAATTTACTAATTGACCTTCTTGCCCAAAGCAACTATTGTCTGGGACAACCTTTCATGAAGACTAGAGGCATCGGCATTTAATCATGTAAATAGGGACAGAAATCAGTTAGCAGATACTTAAGAAGAACTAATCTACTTCAAAAATGATATTTAAGATTTTTATAGTTGTAACTCATGAAGCTGAGAAAGAGAAAACCCCCCCATAAAATGCCTTTTTTAGGGGGAAAATGCCGTTTTTGCCTTTGTTTTTCAATGACCTAAAGTTTACTTTTTTCAGAGATTGTATTAATATTATTACTTGCATATTGCAGATTGTAAATGATGAACTCGTGAAATTGATGGGAGGAGAAGTGGCTGATCTGGTATTTGCAAACTCTGGTCCAACAGTGATATTACTAGCCGGCTTACAAGGTGTTGGGAAGACTACTGTTTGTGCAAAACTCGCCTTTTACCTAAAGAAGCTGGTGAAGTCTATGACACTTTTGAATATTATTTAAATGGGTTTTTACATCAAAACCATTTTTACTTTTACCCAAATTGCTACTTACCACCTTTAAAGTTTTTTTATTATTATCAATTCTGCCTTTACTTGCTAACATGTTTGCAATGTCATACTTATTGCAATTTTCAACTCAAAAAACACATGAAATGACAAAAATACCCTCACCCCAAATACATGCAAAGCACGTGTGTCCAATTAATTATAAAAAATAAAGATTTTTTCAATTTTAGTCCCCCAAATCTTTCATGTTTTGATATGAGACCCCAAAATCATCATATTTTGAAATTAGACCCCCAAATCGATGTGAGAGGAGGGAGGGAAGGTTGAGGGGAGGTGAGGTTAGGGTTTGGGAGAGGAGTGAGGTTTTTTTTCTTGGATTGGATGGAGGGAGGAGGATTGAGGGGAGATGAGGTTAGGGTTTGGGGATTGGGAATTAGGGTTTGGGAATTGGGCTAGGGTTTGGGAAGTTGGGTTAGGAGGTTCATGATTGAGAAAGAGAGAGATTTGGAGAGAGCCAGAGATTTAAGGGACTAATTTCAAAATATGAAAGATTGGGAGGACTAATATTGAAAAAAACCCTTAAGTTTATAATTAATTAGGACACATGTGCAAAGCATGTGTCTTAGTAGGGGGTAAAATGGTCATTTCACTTGTTTTTTTTGGCTGAAAACTACAATAGGTGTGACATTACAAACATGTTAGCAAGTAAAGGTGGTATTGATAAAAAAAACTTTAAATGTGGTAAGTAGCAATTTGGGTAAAAGTAAAAGTGGTTTTGATGTAAAAACCCTATTTAAATTTGTAAATGCATATATTATTGATACTAATAGATATGGCACAGGTTGCAGGGAAAGAATTGCATGTTAGTTGCTGGAGATGTGTACAGGCCTGCTGCTATAGACCAACTTTCGATTTTGGGTGAGCAGGTATATTGCTATAATAATAATGGTACTTGTGTCACTGCATACAAATTCCAATTTATTGTATTTTTCATGTTCACATTCTCATCGTTTTCCATTTGATGCATATATTTTGTTGCGCAACACAACAACAAAGAACATTGGCCCTCTTGCTTATAGGGCTATATTCTTCGGTCAGAATCAAAGTCGTGTTTCTAGAGGGTTTTTTTTCTTTTTCCTTTTTAGAAGCTGGATGGAGATCACCCTCCAGCCGAATGTGTATATATGCATGTGCATATAAGTATCAAAGTATGTGCTCAGACACTCGCACACAAAACATAGAAATAGCATTAAGTACATGAGAAAAAACTGAGAAGGCTGATAATACAAAGATTAAAGCCAACGAGAACGACAGTCCAGTTAATTCACTTGACAATAGACTTTAGGGATAAATTACACTAAACCCCCAAGAACTTTTAGCATTTTCCAGTAAACCCCCAAAAACTTCTAAAATCGCTCTATACCCCCAATAACTATTGGAATAGCAGAAAACCCCCAGTAAGTTTCTGCATTTTTCAGACAACCTTTATGACGACGTTAATACACATTTAGGATCTGAACTGTGTCGCCAACGCAAAATATGGACTTATGCCGTCATGGGGGTTATCTGCAAAATGTGGAAACTTATTGGGGTTTTTCTACAATTCCAACATTTATTGGGGGTTTAGTGCGATTTTAGAAGTTTTTGGGGGTTTACTGCAAAACGCTAAAAGTTTTTGGGGGCTTAGTTCAATTTACCCATACTTTAGATAGTTAAGCTACATGCTAAGAACATCCCAGGGTTTTTGGTCCTCCTTTTTAACTCTATTTTGTGAAAGATTCTTAAAAAAAGTAGAATCATGATTCTTATAGAAAGTTCATAAAATCCCAAGTTTCTGTAAAATCATGAAAGTGCATCTATACATTTTTTAATTTACGCATATTGCACCTTTTGCATTGTCTTTAATTTCATATTTCTGATAAAGCCACATTTTCATCCATCATTACAGAGACCGGCATATCTCTACTTTAATCCTTCTTATTGATTGAGTTATTATCATGCATTTTCTATAGAACATCTATTTCCTTTTATAGTTTCTTCTATCGTCTTGTTTCTTTTTATGCTTTTTTTCCCTGTGGCAGGTGGGTGTGCCTGTTTATAAAGAAGGAACACAAGTAAAACCTTCACAAATTGCTAAACATGGTCTGGAAGAAGCCAAAAAGAGAAACATTGATGTAGTGATAGTGGATACTGCTGGAAGACTGCAGGTTCTCTTGCAATATTCCTCACTTAATTCTGTTTTTCTGTTTGCTCTGAGTACAACCATGAAGGGCAAAAACTAAAGCTAGCCATTTAGTTCTCTATGTATTACATAGCATTGACCACTTGAGAATGACCTAACTCAATGTAAATGGATGTTTGGACTTTTTCTGCAACAATTATCACATACTAGTATGGTTATTTCTCTGATATACGGAACCACCTCGAGTTAGAGCATATAGGATGAAGGTGTATTGAATTATTTACAAAAGTTACCATGATATCACGTCTATTAAGGTTGTTGATAAAATCCGATTTGCATGGTCGATGTCTCCTTTCGCTCATTAGATCCATAGTACCTTGATATGGAATTTATTAATAGATTAATTTTGACTGGTATGGGTATAATTCTTATGCGATTAGCTGTCTGCTTCTAGATATCAAATTTTAATATATTTTCAGCACCTGACTATTTTTACTGATCAGATAGACAAATCGATGATGGATGAGTTGAAGGAGGTAAAGCAGGCTCTAAATCCAACAGAAGTGTTGCTTGTAGTGGATGCAATGACTGGCCAGGAGGCTGCAGGTACTACTATTCATCACTGCTTGAACAAGTATTTTTTACCAAGACCTGTAGTGTTACAATATTCACTTTCTTTCTTTGTTTCATATTGTAAAATCAATTTACAGATTTCCTTGAGTCCTTTCAAAATGACCCAACACTTTCTTATTGTAAGATTAGTGACAAGTAGTTACTTGTGTACCTAGAAGTAACACATACGCATATATTGATATACAAGCTTATGATACTGAGGCTTCTTCGATGTACAGATATCACTGCAAAATTATTGTGAAATCATTTCTTTACTTCTTCTACGTTTTCATATTTACGGTTAATAATGTAAACTGTTTGCTTTTTCGTTCCCAGCTTTGGTGACTACATTCAATATTGAGATTGGTATTACTGGTGCTATTTTAACCAAGTTGGATGGTGACTCTAGAGGTGGAGCAGCTCTAAGTGTTCGGGAGGTATATATTTCATTATATCTGAGAGGAGTTTTTCTCTTATCCCATGCACACATTTAAAATATTGCTTTTTACTGGATTGATTTGTTTCTCCAAATACATTTGCTAGTGGCAACACACCAGTTTCTTTATATGTGATGCCTTCTTTTTTCTTTTTCTTTTTCTTCCTCATGTACAAGGTTTGCATTGTGTATTTCCATAGGATAATCTTTTATATAGCGTGAAGCAAAAGCTCCAGAAAGTATATGTAGAATATAAAACTCATTGTTTGATTCTATTGTGTAACATGCCGTTGCATTTTTTACTTGACTGTAAAATCTCTACATTCTTCCCATGAACCATAGAGTATGCAAACTTAGCTGTATTTTGGCACCTAATATGCAAAGAAATTTATTAGTACTATTGTTTTACAAATAAGACGTGTATTTTTGAGGAATTACCTTCTATGGCGCTGCTATTAGTATCATTGTCTTCCAGTGGCATATTTGTTAATTTTGATATCTCTATACTTTTTCTTTTCTTTTCCTTTAGGCCATTTTACTAAGAGAAGAAAATTGAGAAGAAGCAAAAATAATGGTAGTGAGGAGTTTACAAGTTATGGTTGGTGAAGAATAAAGGCAAGCTTGGTGCATGAAGTTCCTATGACATCCCTATCTTTAGTCCCACATTAGGAGTTCACAAAAGAATTAGAGTGTTTAAATAGATAAGGATGGGGTTCAAGTGTACTATTAGCTAGTCGATTTTGGCAGTAGTTTGAGCCAAACAACGCGCTACACTTAGTGGGTCCTACGGCTTACATTGCGCCAACGGACTCGCGGGCCCAGGACGTGACAAATAGTATCAGAGCAGTTAACCAACCGGAAGTGTGGAGCTAAGTGCTATGCAGGGCTTAGTGCTGCACTGCATGACCGTGGTAGGAGTTATCTCTAGAGCCCATAGAAGCCACCTCTAGAATCCACATTGTTTGGAGGTGATACTGGAATTTGCCAATTGTCATGTCGCGATGACCTTTGTATGGTGGGGTGATTGTGGCATCTCTATCTTTAGTCCCACATCGGGAGTTCACAAAAGAATTGGAGTGTTTAAATAGATAAGCATGAGGTTTAAGTGTAGCATTAGCTAGTCAATTTTAGCAGTGGTTTGAGGCAAATAACGCGCTATACTCAGTGGGTCCCACGGCTTACAACGCGCCAATGGCCTCGTGGGCCCGGGGCATAACAGTTCCAGTATGCGTGGGGCCTGGGAAGGGGTTGGACCACTTTGGATCTACTGTATGCAACCTTGCATTTGTAGTGTGACGAAGATAAAAACTAACTATTACATGGTCGGTTGGAATGCCAAAATTCAGCAAGTAGAGCCGAATTTTGAATAATATTTTATCATTGTCGAGGTCTTTAAGGTGAAGGCTCTGTTGTTTCTTTCTTTCAAAATTGACCCACGGATCTGGATGAGTGGGATATTCAACAAACAATAGTCATTCCAGAGATCACAATATCATAGCAGGCCAATATACTCACTACATTATAGTATTCGGACATATTGACAGGCACCAGAATAACACGAAATCCAGTGATAAATCCATTGCCAAACATCTCTGTTGACATTTCCGTGCTTGTTATTACATATCACTGTAGAAAAGTCCAATATACTCGCTACAATATAGTATTCAGACATATTAACAGACACCCGATCTCATACTTTCTTACTTAGAATGTTCTCATGTGTATGTGTAAAAGCAGAAGAATCATATGCTAATCTTAGCACTAGGGGTGTATATTGACACAAATTTTTGTCCTCCTATAATTTTGTAAGGGCTACCATATCCTTCATGGGCGTTTGAAATCAAGAAAGCATCACTTATCTTTTATGAAAGCAGAAAATAATGTCACAATTCTCTCAGGCTTTCATATACAGAAAGTATAATTGTAATTGGGCCATTTCAGGTATCAGGAAAGCCAATTAAGCTAGTAGGTCGCGGAGAACGAATGGAAGACCTCGAACCTTTCTACCCTGATCGCATGGCTGGGCGTATTTTGGGAATGGGAGACGTTCTTTCATTTGTGGAGAAGGCACAGGAAGTTGTGAGTATCTCCAATTTTTATTCTCTCGTTTGTCAAATAATGGTATCTTACGTGCCATGTTCTAAATTATGCACGTAGATGAAACAAGAGGATGCTGAGGAGTTGCAGAAGAAAATCATGAGTGCAAAATTTGACTTCAACGACTTTTTAAAGCAAACACGTGCCGTTGCTCAAATGGGTTCAATGAGCCGTGTAATTGGAATGATCCCAGGCATGGCGAAGGTATATGTTTCTTTTAAATCTTGAATAATGGAAAACAATCCTCAATCTTGAGTTGGAAGATACAAATAAAGTTCCTTTTTATTGTTGAAACAGGTGACTCCTGCTCAAATACGTGAAGCAGAGAAAAACTTAAGCGTTATGGAATCAATGATTAATGTTATGACTCCCGGTAATTTTTTTGCTCTAGATGATGATGATGATGATGATTATTATTATTTGTGTGAACTGAGCTCTCCATTCTTAGAGCTTTTTCTTAGTACATTTCCTTCATTAGGACTTTCTACATATATTCTACAATATGTGTATATAAACAGAGTATTTCCCTCTTCAATTTAATCAATCTATCAATATGATTATCATCGATAATATCTAATTTTTGCATTTTTTTACAGAGGAAAGGGAGAAACCCGAGTTGCTAGCTGAATCAACTACTAGGAGAAAGAGAATTGCTACAGAGTCTGGAAAAACAGAGCAACAGGTTCTTTCTCAATGTTTTCTCTTAGTAATTTAGTAATCTGACACTAGAATGTTGAGGTGTAACTTTAACTAGTAGAAGCGCATTTCAATAAAATTTGGTATATTTTAATCATTTCAGGTGAGCCAGCTCGTCGCTCAACTTTTTCAGATGCGTGTTCGAATGAAGAACTTGTTGGGAGTTATGGAAGGAGGATCAATTCCTGCATTGAGTAATCTTGAGGAATCACTAAGAGCCGAAGAAAAGGTTCTTCATTTGACCCCTTTGTCCATGGCCCAGTAATTTCTATTAATGCGCCTTAATTATTATTCATGTTAATCTATGCCTCAGTACCACAAGCTCGCATCCTGATTATGACTAATAAAAGGTTACGCCTTTCTATATATTTGTTATGTTATTTAAGATGCATTTAAATGAGTAGCTTTGTGTTCGGAGTAGTGCCTTCGTTGATGAGTAGCTTTGTGTTTAGAGTAAACAAATTATAATCCTCAATTCACCGTATGTCATAGAGCAAGGAGGACTTAAGGTAAGCCTAAGTGAAATTAGTTGTAAGCAATTAAGAAGGATATGATAATGATTAGCTTAAGGAAAAAGTGATCCTAACAGAGCCAAATAAAAGAAGGCAGGCTTTGTTCTTGTTGTAACCTTCACCAAAATTTCAGATTTTTGACGTAATTGAAGAGACTTTAAAATGATATCAAAGCAACAAGTTCAAATCACACCTATCAGGCATTTAAAGTGGATTTAAAAGGGTACTTTTGCATACACAATCCATGTTTTTCATGAAAAAAGATCTCTCAACCAGTAGGGACATTTTAAGAGTATAAACACTGTAATGCTCAATTTTGACCACGGTTTTTTTTTTGTTTTTGCTTTTGCTTTTGTTTTGTTCCTTTTTTTTTTTTGATATGGGAATCAAACCCGAGACCTTGGGAGCCATATTGGAACCTCTCAACCATCTGGATCACCCATGGTTCCCCTGGTTTCAGAGTCTTAGTCTGCACTCGAAATGTACATGTTAAATTTGTAGGATAAATTGTGAGCATGAAGGTTCTATGCCATGAATCTTAATGTTCTACTAAACTCTCTTTTCTTTTTCTTTTGTTTTCAGGCTCCTCCTGGTACTGCTAGGAGGAGGAGGAGACCAGAATCAAGGAGGCAGTTTGCAGAGTCGGCAGGAGCCAGACCGAGCCCTCCTGGTTTTGGAAGCAAGAATTGAAGCTAAACAATGATGCAGTAGCTATTGACATAGTCTGCACTTACATCTTTTTGCTGCAATTTTGGTTTTGTTTTCTCTGGTTTGTACTTATACTTGAAGATATTCCTTGAACCTTGGTTGTGGAATGATTCAGTAATGTAGAGTGTAATGACAAGTTTGTTAAGAAAATGCATCTCAAGCTCTTGTTTCTCTCATATAATCAAACCCTTAAAAGACCTTAAATGAAGCTGAGCTATATAGATAGACAAGCGGTTCTCTGGTTTTATATGGTTGGGATATTTGGGATGACTTCTTGTTTGTTTCATTGAAAATTGTGGGCCATATATAAGGGACTGGATGATGTAACATTTGGTTTGTTGTTCGTCATGTCAGTTCTACTTATTTAGCTCTCATAGCAAAAAAATCAGAAAACTCACTCCAGGAGAAAACAAATTAAGAGCTCAAGTGGAATTATTTTTTTGTTGAGGAATCGAAGAACAACTCAATTCAACGATTCAATTAAAGAGCCGCTCAGACAAGGAAGTACATTTATATCTGATAGCATACTGGGCTAATTTGCATGCGCATGTATTGATCATTCATTGAATATGGAGAGGTGTCTAAAACTTTGGATAGTGACCAACAATCTCCCATCATGCCTCAGAGTTTGCAGTGGGGTGAGACAATCTGTTTCCATAAGAATGTTGTTCCAACCATTTGAGTGAGCCAAGTGAAGACCCGTGAGAAGAGCCTGAGCTTCACACTCGAGGGGAGATGAAGGGGGAACGAAAGTACAGAAGGAGAGGACGTGGTGTCCAAGATAGTCTCGAGCAATTATTCCAACTGATGATATATCCTTCATCCACATTGATCTTTACCATATTTACTGATAGGGGTGTCCATTTGTTATGCGATCCTGTGTTCGCCATTCTTGGCGATTGCACCTATGCATATAGACTTTAGCAAGCACGAGGGTGGATGTCGAGGGCTTCTTTGCGCCTGCAAAGATGGCGTCGCATCTGGATTTCCAAATGAACCTTGAGGTAATTGCAGCAAGGACAATTGTTGATAGGCTGTGGTTGGGTTTATCATATGGTGGTGCTTCATCCAAGATAGGACAGTTTAGCTCACTCCAAATTTTGCTGTGTGTAATTACAAAGAGATTAAAGATATGATGATAAACCCTCTTCTTCATCCACAACTTAGTCCTTGAATTTGGGCTTTTTGTAAAGTAGCAACAGCAGGCATCCAAAGTTTAGCCCATAAGACGCAGCGCAAGCCCGAAGCCCCAAGCTTATCTCTTCAATATGGGCTTTTTTTTCCAGCTCAACTAAACAATCCAAATCCAAGCCCAATCCTATAAAAAGCATAAGCCCTCGTCTTGGTTACCCTAATATTTCCGTACAGAGCATACTCTTCTTCATTACTAGAGTCGCCGCATCTTCTTCCCTGTGATCTCTCCACCTTTTTTTTTTTTAAAAATGGTATTTTTATTTCTTTTTCTCCGTTACTGGATCTTTTTTCGTAAATTAATCCTTGAAAATTTCTAACTTGATTTTTATTTTGTTCGACAACAGGCGCCGAAGAAGGACAGCAAGGCTCCCCCTCCGTCCTCGAAGCCCGCGAAATCTGGCGGCGGCAAGCAGAAGAAGAAGGTCCTGATCTGAACTTTTAGGGTTAGGGTTTTGGATTTTGTCATATTAGACCCTAACTTCTTTCTTATGTTATATTAATATTATGCCTCCAAAATCTTCATATTTCTACGGCTTATTTTGCACCTGAATATCCAAAGTTTCACCCTTTGCTAATTTTGATACCCTAAAGTGCGGAAAAGTTGATGTTCAATTTTGTTCAAGAATATTAGCATAAAAAAGAGAAACGATTTTCTTATCGAATTTGTTTTTTTTTCTGAGTTCGGGGAAAGTAATTAACAAAAGGCTTTGGGGGTAACAAGTAGTCAAACTAATGTTTATTTGAACTAGATCTCTAGGATATCAAGTCTCCATAATTGTTACCATAGTATGGATACTCTTGGAATTAATAGATTTGTAGGTGTGATTTAGAAATATGAACATTTTGCAATGTAATGTAAAATTACGATCGAATTTAGGATCTGATATAACAAAACCCAAATTTGATGGTTTTATTCAAAATAACTTAAAAGATTTGGGGTGTAGATTAGAAATATGAAGATTTGGGGCCTAATATACTGCTAAGAAAAATTTACGGTCTAATGTGACATAAACCCTGAATAGAAACAACATGAGTAGTTATGGAGTTTAAGTACAGAGTTTTGTCATATTAGACCCTCAAAACTTTGTTAAATTTATATTAGACCCTCAACAGTTCATATATCTCAATTATATTCCCAAAATTTTAATATTTGTTTGAAATAAGGGTTTTATTTGGGGTGTAATTAAAATATGGAGGTGTTATAAAACAGCTTAATGGTTTTGTGTGTGTGTGTGTGTGTTGGGGGTCTAATTAAATTTTCATATATCTCAATGTGTGAAATAAGAATCTAGAATAAAAGTTACAGTACGCTATAAATTATACTATTAAAATTTATTTCAAACTGTAATAAAAAGAATGGAAGCAATTTTAACTATGACATTTATAAAATAAATGCAGCACTACATATGACCATAGAAAACCATTTATAAAATATGGAAATCGTATTTCACATACTACTTAATTTAAAACTTCATTAAGTTGGAGGAACATCATTTGACAATTCCACCACACAGTGCAAAATCGCGTTAATAGAGACCTTATTTTACAATTCTACTACTAAATGCAAAACTACATAAGAATTGAAACTCTATTTCCTATTCTACTTGAAATCACGAAAAATTATGTGAAATACAAAATTGAAGCCTATAGTATTTCAGATTGCAATATAATTTAGGATAAAGAAAAGACAAAATTAAAATAATTTACGGATGATAATCATGTAGATGTGAGAATGTTAATATTTTCTTTTACCAAAATGCATACCCACAGCACCCTAGAAATATGCTCATCAGAAATATTTGTTTTAATTTGGAATGGATAAACTTCTAATATGCTGTTATATACCCTATATAGTATATTGCTATACAACCTTATAGTGTGTTACACTGTTACTATACAGACTATACTATGTTGCCATACACTAGTATATTTACTTAGGTTTTAAAGTCAAGTGAAGCATGAGAGTGTAGAGGATTATGTGGGTTTAAAAGTAAATGAGAGCAAAGCTTTGGGTTTATAAGCAAACCCAAATATGCATAGTACCTACCCAATTTTCAAAACCGGGGCATGGCCACCCTCAGCACACATGCATCACAGATTCACTATAACTGTTTAATTCCTGACAATTTTATTATGGATCAGGAGTGTTTTCTTGAACTTAATAGATTAGTTGGTTTCTTGAAAAGTTGTTGTATACGGAAGGAGGTTTCGTGTAATTTGCGCATTTATTTATTTTTATTTTTTTTGCTAGATTGATTAGGGTTTCTGTTGTGCTTGCAGAAGTGGAGCAAGGGAAAGCAAAAGGAGAAGGTAAACAATGCGGTCCTCTTTGATCAGGCCAGTTACGATAAGATGCTCACTGAGGTTCCCAAGTATAAGCAGATTACTCCCTCCGTGCTCTCTGAAAGATTGAGGGTAAGGATTTCAACTTTATGCTCCTCTTAGATTTCGGTTTATTTCTCAGAGTAGATCAATTCTAGAAGGTTTCAGTATTGAATCACCTGTGATGATCTAAACTGAGTTTTGATGTTGTTACTGTTGCTCTGAACAGTTTTTTCAAAGTTATTTTTGCATAAATTATTAGCTATATTTTTGTACAATAGATGAAAAGCTATTGAAATACATATGGACGCATGTGTTTGTGTGTGCACGTGCACATGCTTCCCCTTATATGCATGGTTTTGAGCTCTTAGTGCAACTCTTATGCCTACACTATGCGTTCATATCTCAGATATGTGTTATGTGGACATGGTTATGAGCACTTACTGTGTTTATGCTTGTTTTCGTGGGTGTTGGTGAATGTGTGTGACTGTGTGTATGCATGTATGTTTTTGTTTGCGCGTGCAGTCTATGTGTGTGCGTGCATACTCGTGTGTACACGTGTGTATGCATGTGTGCACGCATGCTCATATTTGTACGCATGCGTGCGTGCGCTTGTGTGTGCGTGTGTGTGTGTCAGAGTGAGGGAATACATGGTTAACCATTCTTTCAATGTATTTTGATGAATAATCTACTGATTAAAATAGTTTTAGCCCATGCAATGCATTGTGGTGTGGTTAATGAATGGTATATTGATAAGTGAACGGATTATTAGATCTGTAGATAACCTGTGCTTTAATCATAAAATTTCTCATCATCAGGAGTCACCAAGATAGCTAAAAGAAAACAAAAGCGTCATGTATCATATTTCTCCTTTTTTCACTTGTTTAATTGAATTTTTATTGTTCTATGACCCAAACACCGTTGCCATTCTATTTCATAACTTGAGTACATTCAAGCTAGGTATTTAATGGAAGAAGCCTAGCGAGCATTTAAGCATGAAAAGTTTTAGGGTTTTTTCATAGAAACCACCTTATAAGTTCAAAACTTTTATAAAAACCACCTTTAAAGTTTTTTTTTGATAGAAACCACCTTATAAGTCCAAAATGCCCTCAAAGTCACACTTTTGAATAATTTCTGCTTTAAAAAAATGCGAAGTTACTACAATACCCCTCATTCATCCTAAATGAAAAAAAGAGAGGAGGAGGAGGAGGAGGAGGAGGGTTTTTGGGGGAGGGAAGGAGGAATGGAATGGAGGTGTGACATTGAGGGCATTTTGGACTTATAAGGTGGTTTCTATCAAAAAAAAACTTTAAAGTTGGTTTTTATAAAAGTTTTGAACTTATAAGGTGGTTTCCATGAAAAAACCCAAAGTTTTATTTACACTAGCAGCATTGTATTGTGTATGCAGCATCTGACAATTTCTCTGTCAACAGATCAATGGATCACTTGCAAGAAGGGCAATAAAGGACTTAATGGCGAGGGGCGCCATTAGGGTGGTAGCAGCCCATTCCAGCCAGCAGATCTACACGAGAGCCACCAACACCTAGAGTCTTGGAGTTTTCCCTGCTAAGACTAAGATGTCTCTCTATGTTTCTCTTTGTTTCAGAGATTAGAGGCTAAGATTTCTCTCTATGTTTCTCTTTGTTTCAGAGATTGGTGACGTTTGAAATTTTGTCTCCTATTGCTTGTTTATCTTGATGTTGAAGAATTCCGTTGAGAACGTTAATTATTTCTCTTGTTTTGTGTGTTAATGGAGTATTTGTGATGCATTAGCTTATTTCATGTGAATGACTTGGTATCTATTTTTGGTTGGATAATTGTTGGTTGGTTTGCTTGCGCTTCACTTCCTGGTTGTCAAATGTTTCTCTTATCAAATTGCTGATCTATGCATTATTGTTAACCTGAGAACTTTGATGTGCAGAATATAAGTTTTTATACAAACTCGAGATTCGTACTTTTGCCCCTCCGCTCTAAACAAACATTTAGATGTAAGCGATTCAACAGCAAGTAATAACTTACCATCAACTATTCATTATTCTCTTATTCAACTCTTTCTGTCTTCTAATCATTTCTATTGAATCTGCTTCTTTGTTTCTTTTTTTTAAATCTTTTTGTTGATCATCATTTTCACATGAATGCTTCAAAGATTATTAATGAATTAGCTGAATAAGCACTGAGTTTATTGCTCATGGAAAAGGCAAAAGAAACGGGAGAAAAAACCTCATGCCCCTTTTTCAGAATGTCATACCTACAAAAAGCTTCTTTTGAGTATCAAAGCTACTCTACAACAAGCACCATGAGCTTTTTTTTAACTGAAGAATTAATCATTACAGCAAACAAATTGAAAAAAATCAACCTAAAACTAAAAACTTTACACAAACACTGCAGTCAACGTCACTTACTCAACACACAACTTTTAAAAAAGTGGAAATCCAAAGCACACTACTTCTTTGCTCTCTTTTGCATTATTTGCTTCATATTTTACTTAAAAAAATTTAGTTTGATACTATAAAAACACATTTACGCATATGCTTCCTTAGTACAAGGAATATAATTAATAATTTATTTAACACATAACTTTTAAAAAAGTGGAAATCCAAAGCACTACTTCTTTGCTCTCTTTTGCATCATTTGCTTCCTATTTTACTTAAAATTTAGTTTGATACTCTAAAAACACATTTATGCATATGTTCCTTAGTACCAGGAATATAATTAATAAGTTATCTGCAACAAAAAGAATCATTGGCACGACAAAAAAGCATGATGCACACCCACCCTAGTTGAGTCAAAAGCACTTCAGAAATAAATCTTTTTTTTTCCCAAAATAAAAGGATCTTAGAATTAGACGAAAAGAGTTTATACAAAGTCTGAATTATTTCGAAATATTCTCTTTTTCTGTTCCATCTGGCAATAAAGGCTAATGTTGAAGATTTGAATTTTAAGGATGATCCAGCAACTATCCCGGTTATATCTACTCCTCTATACTAATAGGAGGATCCAAAGATTAACTGTTCATACTACAGTAATGCTACAACAACATGAACAGTGAATCGTTGTATTCCCTTTCACATGCAGAAAAAGTGGATTTACTGTTCTTGATACAGTATGTACTGTACCATAGACAGTAAATTCAAAAAATGAGGCCGTGCTTTGCACCGGGTGCACACTAGTAACTTCTATTCGAGACTATCATCCTAAATGAACTTTCTATTTGGTTAGCTCATTATTGGTTTTTCAGAAAAACAGAACAAATAAATCTAGTAAATTGCAAAAATACGTGTGAAACTGATTAGTTGAGATAATATAGAACACCTGACATAGAAAAGGGTTTTTGCTCTTTGGTCTGTGGGGGGATCAGTTGAAGCTGGAGGGGAATGCTCCAAGTAATATACATGCTCTTGTTCAATATGTATATTTCGCATTGTTGAAGGAGGAGGATATGTAAATGTCACACAAGTTGTTCTTGTTCAATATGTATATTTTGTTTTCCTTGTAGCTGGATGATATGTACGTATTCCTTCGTTGTAGCGGGATAATATGTATGTATGTATATTGTAGCAAGCCGGATGATATGTATGTATTCCTTCGTTATAGCGGGATAATATGTATGTATGTATATCGTAGCAAGATGATATGCATGTTTGCATGTATCCTTTCGTTGTAGCGGTGTGTATGTAGTGCACCTCACTCACCTTTGTTTTGTTTTCTGATATCCCTTTTTCCCCTCTTCTTGCTCTCATGTCTCTCGAGACATCATCTCCATTAATTATTATGAGGTAAACGATTGAAAGAATCTGAGTCCTAAGCAGTAGAGCTAGTTTGAGTGGACATTGTCATTCAAGTAGACAATAGTATTATTATTGAAAGGGTTTTATTTTTCTTAGAAGCCACCTTTAAAATAGGGTCATTCTACGGGAATCACTTTTGATTGTCAATTTATACGTAAACCGCCTTTAAATAATTTTTTATTGCAATCACCCACCTGAACTCACTTTTAAGTCAAAGATTTTCCGGATTTGCTATAATAATTAGTTGTTAAATACAAGCACATTAGAGAGTTGATCTTTAATTGAGCTTAGGTGGGGGCAATTTCCGAAAAATCTTAACTAGAAAGTTGACTAGGTTGATTACAACAAAAAGCTCCTTAAAAGTGGTTTATGTATAAATTAACAATTAAAGGTGGTTTCTATAGAATGACCCTATTTCAAAGGTGGTTTCTAGAGGGAAAAAACTCTTATTAAAACTTTGAGTTATTTGCACTAGGTACCCCCAAAGTTTACACCATCGATTTTGACACCCAAAATGTTTTTGCCTAGAAAATACTCTACAGGTTAATAAAAACTTTGACACGTTAAAACTACTTAAGAGGGGTATTAAAGTTAAGTTTTTGAAATTTAGTGTATTTTTGAGCAAAAAGAACTTTAGGATATCAGAACTAAAAATGATGTAAATTTTGGGTTATTTATTAAAAATGTTGTAAATTTTAAGTGCAATTAAGCCTTATTTAATGGCAAATTACACACCTTTTTTTATGAAGAAAGACCACAACCGTTGTGTGTTTAGAACGATTATAATAGGGCATGAATTTGGAGGCTTGTACTATATTAATAGCAATCCTAGTCGAGTTGCTTGCTTGAGTATGACCTTGCATTTGCATTTTCATTGTCAGTTTAGGCATCTGTTATTATAGATTCCACAGATATTTAACCTGAATCTGAGTCACGGCAAATCTTTGGACTGTAAAGACTTCTCAATTTGATAAAGATCAATAAACTTTCTATTTTCCTAGAGTCCATAAACGAGCAAGTAGTTCTTTTGCTCTGGGACATTCATCGCCTAGTAAAATTCAAGATGAGTACAACTCAGCAAATATGGAACATTCAAGAATTAGGATTGGCATTGCACTAAACCTATACCAACAAATGGGGATCCTTACAGATTTGAGCTATTTTCGTATCCTCTATGAATACTTCAGACACAATATTATCATCTAGGTCTTGAACTTTCTCAAAATCTTTAGGAAATAAATTTGGTTTAGCACCGCGCATCTGTACAGATTTCAGATGTCTGTCTCTGTGCGGTACAAAAAATCTAATATAATAGATAAAAGAATAAAAATTTCTATGGGAGAACAGAAGTAAACTATCGATCTAGTAATTGTCCAACATGCACACAATATGGTACTTAACAAAAGTAACATACTAGTTAAAGATCAGAGGGTCACCACAGTGAAGTATCACAAGGTATGCTCAAAGCTACAACCATTAGTTACCAAGATACAAACCAATACCTACTAGATAATGCATTCCTTCCATAACCCTGCCAGCACCAAATGACATTTTTTTTCAGTTAGGTTCTCCTGATTTTCAACAAAGTGCATCCTTTTACTCTGAAATATACATTCTAGTCCTCATTTAGGATTCCTGAGAACAATGATAACTGAATCCCCTCGAAGAAACATCTTACTGATGAATCTGTCCTTGTTAACGGGGAGTGCCTTCTTCTTACCCTTCCCAGTTTTTGGAATCTACAAACCACAACATTAATCATGAGAAAGACAAATACAATATATAAATGAATCTAAAAATTATCAGACAAAGAGTCGGGTTTGAAAAGATACCTCAGTCCACATTTCTCTTACGTTCTCGAGAACCATGTTGCAATGGCGGTCAAAAGCCCTGACACGACCGAGAAGTTTCTTGTTGTTACGACAATTGATCAGCACCTGAAAATTACATGTAGAACAGTTAAGTTTCTTTCTAAGTCCAGAAGAAAAAGAAACCTAAAGCGGAAAAAAAAAACTTGTAAAGTGGTGTAACATATGAAGCTATTTGCTTGTTAAGCAAAATGAAAATGAGAATCTTTTTCCATTGGCACTATATAACCCAACCTTAATAACTATGCTATTTCATGTGCATTGATCAAGCAAATGAAAGAGAAAAATCCACATCCTAAAGCATTATTTTGCTCTAAGGATATCATCAGTTGCTATTACTTGATTCTAATAACCATTACTTTCTGAACTGGTTATAACATAAAATATAACCAGCATCCATCATCATTTTTTCCCCCAATAGAAGCAAGAATTTGGACTTGAATTCTCTGAAGATCAGGGATGGGAACAGATATACTATCCTCGCGTTGTATAAAAATAAAAGAGAAAATCCTCATCATATAGCACTATTTCGCTCTAAGTAAGCATATCATCACTCACTATTACTTGGTTCTGAAAACCATTACTTTCTGAACTGGTTGCAGCACAAAATATAATCAGCATCCATTATAATTATTTCCAATAAAAGCAAGAATTTGGAAAGTGAATTCTCTGAAGATTGGGGATAACAGAAATACTATACTGGCTTCATATAATAATTTAAGAGGGAAGGCATATATGCCTTACCTGGGTGTTATTCTTTACGCTCATCGCCAGAACAGAGAGGGGTCCCGTATTGAATTCCTCCTCCTCTTTCTTTGCAGCCTGTCAAAGAAAGATTTAGGACAGTATAAACATCTTAGTAATGAACAGATTCAGTCAGACGAGAAAATAATCTAACTTCTGTGTGCTACAAATAACCATTATGAAAATAGAACACAACAAATGCACCTGATAGAAATGTTACCGGTTGTTGTACTCAACTGCACACCAAGTGAAATTATAGAACTATGGTAGGTTTAGTTTCATGCTTCTTCTAGTAGTTAATGTAAACAGCTCCACTTGGTGACGTGTTTCAGTAGTTATTAATAGTGAGGCAAAACTTGCTAAGTTTACAAATGTAGTTCGAAATTAAATATGCAACTATTTTTTGAAGAATCAGTTTTCAATTACAGAATGGGGGCACTTAAGTAAAGAGGCATATCCAAAGATGTTGCCAAACAATATTTTAGAACTATAACATGGTTTCACGAATAATAATCAAAGAGTTAGCTATGTGGATGAAGACATATAAACACAAGGGGACACATTGAATAAGAAGTATAGGAACTTCTCAAGTGAAAGAAAGTGAGATTTAGATGCAACAAGCATTTAGAAGGGCAGCTTCGATGTCCATGACAGTAAACATAGATATGCTACTATTTTTTGATAGAAAAAGTGCAGTAATAAAACTTGTTACCTATTCGCACTGCTGATGATGCACGGAGAATTAAACATTACTAAATAAAAACATAGGGAGAAAACTGAGGGACAAAGTTTTTACTAAGCAGTTAAACTGAAGGACAATGTAACCAGAGAAATTTAAGAAATAGACTTGCATAACAAGGAGGATAGCCGAATAAACTCATCGAGCAAATAGTATAATAAGAGTGTGGGTATTTATATGCGTCTCTGGGAAGTTAGGAAGATAAAATCAAAGGAGAAAACAAAATAAAAGGTTATTGAGCAAATGCGACCTCACAGGACATAGAAATGGTAACCACAAGGATTTATAGCTAAAATAAAGTGATATAGAAAAAGATTTTTTTTTCTTTTTTAAGGGAGATAAAGAAAAAGATTTCAGAAAGATGAAACTAAAACTTATATGGCAAGAAAAAATAAGTAAAGTTGAGATCCATAGCAGACAACATTTGGCAAAGAAAATTATCTCCTGCGCACCATTCTTCCAAATGTATATTTTACGGTTATACACTGTTAAAGCCTCCAAAAGATATTTGATTTAGACAATCTAAAATGTACAAGAAAAATACAGAGTCAAAGATGCATAGTTTCATGTAAATCTAGCACATTATGTTTTATATATTTAAAAGAAGAAGCCATGTAGGGGTCAATTGTAAATGTCTTAACATGCAAAGAACTAAGTCAAGAGTTAGATGAACTTACATTGGCATCATCCTCCATTGGTACACTGCATCCAAGAAAACAATAATGCATTAGGACACCGCAATAATGCAAATTTCATGCAAAATAAACAGACTATCTGCGGAAACTAACTACAAAACTTAACATTCATGATATCTATTCCATAAGAAAACATGGTACGCTAATAAATGAATAGAAAACCAAATAAAAAGCCTCTAATTAAACAAAAACTAATGTGATAAGAAATAGAAAATCCCGAATGAGTATATATCATATGAGAAACTTAAATGTAAAAAGCCGAATGTTGTACGACCTGGAAAATATAAAATCTAATGAAACCTATCCCTGAAGTTAACAATAGAATGTATACTCCGACAAGTTTGACTTCTAAAAAAGGTGGAAAGAAAGGGAGGCAAAATCAATAGAGGTAAAAGGCGAGGATAGTAAAGCTATGTTTAATTTGAGGGAAAGTAAGGAAAAGAAAATGAAAGGAAAATAAAAAGCAAAGAAAAGGAAAGAGAAATAAGTTACTTTTGATGTTTGGTTTGGAAGAAACTTGAAGGAAAACGATAAACTGAAATTTTCTCTTTTTAATACTTTATAAAATGACGAGAAATTCAATTAACTCAATATTTTCTTATAATCTATATCAATTTAATATTTTGAAATAATTTGATAATTTAAAAAATAATGAGAATAAGATAATGAATTGAGTACAAATTTGGTCTTAATGTAGGCAATATCCAATTAGGAATCTTTTATAGAAATCACAGTGAGGAAGGAGAGTGTGACATGTATTTTCACTTTTGATTTTTAAATTAGTGCACACAATTACAAAATCAATACAACAGTTAAAAATCAATAAGTACTACTGAATGTTTAAAATAATATTGTTTTATACATCAATTCAACCATTGAATTTAAACCTGTAGACATGCAAAAATTTTATTGTTTAAATTTTTTATTTTTTGCTCATGTGTGTAAACCAATATATATGGCAGAATAAACTTCTTTTATATATTTCATTGCTTCCTTGCCTTGGGGCCCATACAACACTTAATTAGCCTCTTGGTTTGATTTATCACTCCCTAGGGGGGCCTACATGGCCCCCATCAAACCCCACATGGAATGTAGCAAGGCCGCAAGGTGGTGATGTGGTGATGACAGTACGGTTTGAAGTCGGATGATGGCGTCCATCGTCCAGCGTCCACTCTAGATCTGGACTTTTTTCCTCTTGATTTTCATTGGGTTAAAATGAGGAAAGGGGAAGTGAAAATTTCAGGGCTATTTTCCTTCTAAATTCTCACAATTTCATTTTCTTTCATGTTTCTTTCTAACCAAACAGCGGAACTTATTTCCTCACCCACTTTTTTTTTCTTTTTTCCATTTTCACTCAAACCAAACATAGCCTAGAGGAATTACTTCCAAATGGTGGGAGATGATGAAATTATGAATTATCAATTATGTAATTGCCAATAAGCAGAAAGTACATAATTTTAGTAGTGGAGAAAAGGTTAGCTGTCCCATTTATTCACAATCAAAAAGTGCGTGCAAATGTTGCATGAATTTCTATTCCCTGTTCCTTGGGCTTCAATACTGATGTTGAACAAATTTTTTATCTTAAAATTTAAAGTTGAAGCATAATGGATACCCTCAGCTGGGGATTTATTATAGATAAGGAAGAAACCCCAAGATTTCATAGGTAATGAACATCAAATAAACCGTTAATCTAAAAAATGAAGCCACTAAATAACTACACATTTCTCCTAAAAATACCATTAAATAACTTCACAATAACATATCAACCTTAATTTGCAAGGGTTAATAACAAACGAGTTTCATAAATATAATTGAAAATGATAACAAAACAAGCAATAATTCGAAATAATCGACCCTTGTGCATTTGATCTACTAGAATTAAAAGTTCATGATTCTTAAGAGAAATTTCTAAACGTTACCGACTCGCGACCAACTTAAACCCTAGCACAAAAAAAAAAAAACCACATGCAAGAACAATAAAATAAATTCGAATCGCGTGAAAAAATAAAACAATTTTCTGTAATTAAACAAGGGCGATGACAACTTACAAGGCTAAAAATTCGCAGATGAGAAAATTTCACGAACGAAGACCGCCAGCAACTAGGAAAAAGCACGAACAAAGAAAACCCTAGATCTGCAGAGGGTTTATACCTTAAATTGTGGGAGCCCTAAATTACCAAAATAACCTTCATAGTGACCCGCAACCGCAACTAGGGATGCAAAAAGGCTAATGGGTACACGCGGATATATCCGCATCCGATATGATAAGTTCTATGTCCGGACGAATAAGACAATCTGCTTTTTTCGATATAAGTCCCGTATATCTTTACTGTTTTGATACTAACCCCTCGAACCTTAAACTTTTGATATAAGTCCCTCAATATTTCATATTGTGTTAATATTATTCTCTATGGTTAGTTAGGTTATAAATGCATGTAAATATTCTGTTATATTTAATCCCAGTCATTAATGCATGTTTATGTCCAATATTATTCTCTATGGTTAGTTAGGGTTATAAATGCATGTAAATATTTCGTTATATTTAATCTCAATCATTACTGTATATTTATGTTTCTCAGCTATAAACCCAACCTCGTTAAGAGCCTCCTATTCGTTGCATATAACCCATAAATTTTCTTCTTTTCTTTTCCCAACAATACAAAATTAAGCTGCTGGGAGTATTTTGGAAAGTAGCCAATAATGGTTAGGGTAAACCCAACCATGGTTTACTTTTAACAAGAATCTTAACAGAAAACTAATATCAACACAATATGGCAACTGAGAGACTAATATCAAAATATGAAGATTGAGGGACTAATATAAATACACTAAAGATTTAAGGGGCTAGCATTGAAATAACTCATAAGAATATTAATCATTGGACAAAATTTTGAAATAGACCCAATCTAATATTTTCTTAGCAAAATAGACCAAAAATATTTAATTAGCAAAATAGACTAACTTTCTTCCGCATAGTTGTAAACTGGTTTATAGTACTAATTAAATGTCTAAATTAGAATCCAGATTCTTTATAATCTTAATTGTAGAGGATGTCTACAATTAGTTGCACGGGCTACTGCTATTGGTTTGTGTTTAGTGTGTCCCATAGTTAAAAGTTTTTTATATATAATTTAGATAAAGAATATAATTTATGGGTGAAGAGATATTATCGGTGAATTGTAGAGTTCCTCTACAAGTAGGGCGTAGAGGATCTCTAGGCACAATGGGTCCATTTCAAAATTTATCCATAAGCTTTTTGTTAAAAAATTATAAATATGATTATAGATAATAAAAAAGGAAAAATTATAATTTTAAAGTAATTATAATATTTCTAATTAACTGTTAAAGTAGGTTATTTTCAAAAAAATTTGACTTGGAGTCAATTAGTTGCACATTAATCTTCTACAAGTGTTATGCTTTATAATTGTAGTTAACAAGTGTATAAATAACAAAATAAATTGCTACAACTATTGTTTTTGGTAGGCAATTGCAACAACTATTGTTATATTTTAAAATTATAATTGTAGTTGAATTTGCTACATACAAATAAGGAAATTGAGCTTAACTTCAAAATAACAACAAAATCCCCACAAAAAAAAAAGAACACACCCACAATATCAAATTTTTACATGACAATGTAAAATATGTAGTTAGTAAAACAATAGTGCATCTATATATGATAAACACTAGAAAATATTAAGACAAAAATTCGAACTAAACCAAATTTAACATTTAGTTAGCAAAATAGGCTCAAAGGTTTTTAATTAACAAAATAGACCAAACTTTTTAGTCACATGGCTGAAAATTAGTCTATTTTGCTAATTAAATAAATTTTTGATCTATTTTACCCCTTACATATCAAATTTGATCTATTTCAAAAGTTTCTCCATTAACCATTATATTGGATTCGTTTGCATCTTTACCCGCAATCCAGGCAAAACCGTAACAAAGTAGAGAACTGATGGCAAATATTGAAGCAGTACATTTCTCACTCCTTGTGCCCTAAAACCCCAACTTCGACAAAAATTGTAACTTTTCAATCCTCATCAATGGCGGCAGCCGACGACGGCGACTCGAACCCGACAAATCCAACGGCGGGATTGAAGGAGAGAGCAGAGAATCAATGGCTGAAGATCAAGGAGCACGCTGAGACGTATCCGTACGTATGGGGCTCGTACATCTTAGTCTACGGCGGTCTTGGCGCGTACATCACCTACAGGTGGACGAAGCTCCGGCGAACTGAGAGTCGGGTTCGGGTCCTTCAAGAGAGGCTCCGAAAGCTCGTCGAGGCTGAAGAATCCGCTTCGGGTTCGGGATCCAATGGCTCTGGTTCGTCCAAGACTGGATCTTGAGGAGTTGGGTCAGTTCTTTACTTCATATTTTATGCTGTTGGAGAATTAGGGTTTATTGATAATATCTTTTTTTTTTTTTGAGATTTTATTGAGGGTTTGTGAAATCTATAAGCATGGCAAAGCTTGGTGGATATAAATTAAGGGGAAATTTTGATCAGATTCAACTTCCAAAGCATTTAGGAGCTTGTTGTTCTTGCTTTTGAGCATTACCAGAATGATTTTTTTTGGGGTGGGGCGCAACAAGGAACTTGTGACAATGGTGGTCAGTGTTCTATATATGGATTTGTTTAAGGATATTTTGAAAGTTATGGGGGGTTATCTGATAAACATCCAAAGTTAAGGGGGCGTTGCGGATATTAGCCTATATTTGATATTGTAGAATGCCAATTTTTAGTCATAGTGTTAACTGTTAATCTAAGAACAAACTTGATGCGGTTTCCCCTATTGGAAAATTTTTGGTGCTTAGCTTTCACGAGTTTGATCGCTCCACAGGCTTACCAGTTTGTGATTATGATGCAATGCCAATTTTTAGTCATAGTGTTAACTGTTAATCTAAGAACAAACTTGATGCGGCTTCCCCTATTGGAAAATTTTTGGTGCTTAGCTTTCACGAGTTTGATCGCTCCACAGGCTTACCAGTTTGTGATTATTATGCAATATACTTACACCTGAGGTCCAGTCTTCTAAAATACGTTTTAGTTGCACGTGCAGTCCAGAATAATGGGTGACATTAAGGAACTTGTGACTATGTTTGATGTGCAAATTTAGTGGAAACTTGATTTCAAGAATGGTGCAAATTTAGTGCACGGTAAGTTTTCTGTATCGAAAACTAGTTCACAAAATTAATAAGAAGTGGATACCGTGAGCGGCGCATTTGCAGCACCAAAATGACTTGTTTTGTGCTCTAATGTGCACATGGATGGGGGATTTTTAGTTAGTTGGCTGTGGAGGGGGAGGTAAAACCAGTGGGATCGGACCATCTGCAATGCGCGCGAGCCCAACAGTCACTTGGCCTGCAAACACTGCTCGCTTTCCTGCTAGGCTTAGGCGGTTTTGAGCTGTTGGCGCTTGGTGTGGTTCCAAGCCACACGACTTTAGTGCTCAGACGTGATGTCGTGGCGGGTGAACAAAGACAAGGAGAGCTCTGGCTCGGAGTTCCAAATCTTTGAATGAGAATGGAAAGTGCTCTCAATTTAAGTCAGGCTCGGGATGGAGAATTGGCTGCTTAAAATCCACTATGCCTGCTGGTTTTATGGGTGCACACAGGCTTGCAGCAAATGACTCCCTGTGGAGGTTTAAGGGACTGAATTTTTAAACAAAGGGCTTCTGCACGTTACACTTTCAAAGAAAGTAGGTAAAAGGTGAACTTGGGAGAGATAATACTTAACTCTTATAAAAGAAAGAGGTAGGAAGTAACTTTGTTTTGAATGGAGAAAATATTAGTTAACTTTTAACTGAGAATGCCAAAGGACTGAATTCGGGAAATGCACTTTGCTGGTACAAAATTCTGGGGTACAACAAAGGAAAAAAGACCTGGAAAATGTTTCTTGGAGTGGTATGGTGGAGGATTTAAGGGATGTGCTGGAATTGGTACTAATGTTTATTGGTGAAGATTAACTAACTTGTGTCAAAATTTCGGGGAAAAAAAACAGTTTGACATTAACTATGTCTGATATGTTTTCTAAATTAATAGAAATGGTCGGAGACTAATGTAGTGCTTAACTATCATAATGGTTTAGTTGTGGATTGCCTAGTTATAAGTCACATTGTCCTTGTTTTATTAGAAAGGAGGAATACAAGTCTACGTGCACATGGACAGAATCCTTGGATATGCATATAGTCCTGGGTAGTGTCTTTATAACTTTGAAATGAATGCAATTCTCTATAAAAAGTATCTTAGAGATACTCTTCGAGTTACTTCTGACTAGTGCATACCAAACAAGGTAGATATTCCAACTGCATATTGTCCTACCAAGTCTTTTAAACTTGTTTTTGTCCATAATTTTCTCATTCAGGAACTATTTACCGGATCAATGTTGATGTCAGCATAATAACTTTCATGTTTCTCCGCAGCTTTCTATTAACGGAGCCGCACTATGTTATAGCTGGGCTCATTTGGATAAGATCAGACTTAAGGCGAAAAAAGTTGGCATTCAAACATAAATATCATATATTTGCTCCAAAAGAAAACATCACATATTTGCTCCAAAAGAAAACATCACAGTCCTGCTATTCTGTGTGGATGTGACTCTTTAAAGGACTTCCTATGCTAGACGTGGGTTAATGGTCAGCACTTTAGGTGCCAGCTAGGAAGCTAGTTTGAATCTTCCAAGTACACTCAATTTTTGGAGAGATTATGTGACTACTCAATTAGGATTTCACCCAGCAAATTATAATGCACAATATAGTTTTTCTCATTCAAGATTCTTGCATTAGTTATTAATACACATGCTAGACCATATATTTGTACTAGAAAAGGGAATTTATTCAATCTTAAGTTGCCAACAGTTTGTGACTCTTAGTTGTATTTTGTGACTCTTAGTTGTATCATCAAATGATTCTTTGGTCCATCCTTGAACCTAAACTGATGTCAAAGTTGTGATCAGAAATAATTGTGTTACTGTAGATGCAGACCTCTAGGAAAGTAGCAATAACTGATAATCTCTCTCATCTAGCTAAGTTAGAGGACTATCTAATTTTATTTGATTTAGGTCTTTCGATCTGACCAGTTAAATGACAGAAAACAGCCTATTTTTTGTTAACTTTTCCCATAAAGGGTATTGGTAAAGGGGATTGATTTCTATCTTTAATTCAGCAATGATTGTTATGATGTTATTCGAAAGCAAATAACTTATATCTCTATCAAATACTTAGTAATATATGTTACTTGCGTGCAAGGTATGTTACTGTAGTAAAAGCTTTAATTGTCAAAGATAGATAGCTATTGGACATCCCCATTAATTTAACGCTTACTTGTTGGCTTTATGGTTCAATTTTGCCCCAACACTTCAATGCACTGAAAAGCACGGCATAGTTCCATATTGATATTTTACATGTGGGGTAATGGGAAAAATTTGTGTTTTGGAGTAGCTTTAGTTCTGTTTTGTTCTTACCTTTCAGATTGATACATTTCCAGGTTCCCTGAACGTGTTGGTAGGCAAAGCTCTTAATGTCGAGCCTAGGGGTGAGCAAACGGTCGGTCGGTTCGGTTTTTGGTTAAAATTTGACAAACCGAACCGAACCGCCTATTATTCAAAACCGAACCGAACTGTTCCATGTCGGTTCGGTCGGTTCGGTTCGGTTTATGCGGTTCTTACTTGGGTATGACACATTCAAATGTTATAAAAAACTTAAACATGCATAATTTATTCACTATACAACTTTTTCTTTTGCTCTGTTCACAACTTATTTAGGTACTAACATGCAAGGATTTCGTAATAAAAATCACTAATCAAGATGAAAAGACAAAAAGAGTATTAGAAGTAGAACCTGTTCACAACTTATTTTGGTTCACTTCATGGTCGCTATTTGCATCAGCTCCAAGCACTCCCCAGAATCAACTTCTTCATTTTGGTCAGTTCGTCACCAGTTTCACCACTTCCCAGCATTCTCCCAGTGTTCGCATGGTCATCCCCTTCCAGTCATGTAAGCATGCTACAAAAAGAAATGTCACCTTTAAAAATAAAAATAAAAACAGATGTAACTATGCATTCATTTAGTATTCTATAAGTTACAGCACATCAACTATTTTTCCTTAGTGGAATGTCATTCGAACAGACCTGCTCAATAGCAAAACACATGGGACCAGATGAGTGAGGCAACAGGGAAAGAAAAGTTTCCAGAAGAACATCAACTAGGTAATGTATTTGACCATTGAACAGGACTTGTTATAACCAAAGAGACAGTAGAATACTTGAATTGATCACTATCACTAAGTTAATTTCTTTCTCCTACCTATCCAAATAAATGCCATTTGGATTATTAGCAGAGAGTAGTGCGGTGGTGAAGGACGCAGGAAATATACTGAATAGTTGAATATGACTTTTGAAAGTGAACTAATACAAGAAGTGGTTGCACAAAGAAATAAGTAATCTATTTAACTAATCAATCGATCTCAACTCAAAATCATCTCTTTGAATTGGAGATTGGTCCTTGAAACAACATACAGAAGATAAAACAGATAATTCGTAACATTAATACCAAGCAAAATTGCGCGACTAGGAGGCGATGTCGGTGAGTGGAGGCGGTCGGCGTCGCTTGAGTGGAGGCGATGAAGAAAATCAAGAAGGAAGAGGGAGAGGCGAGAAGATCACGACGGCTACGGTGAGGCGGAAACTAAGAGGTGACGCCGGCGAAGTTGGAGGCGGTCACGAAGTTGGAGGCGGTCGGCGAGAGGGAGAGGCGGTCGGAGAGTTGGGGAGAACGGAGAACTAGAAGAACTGAAGAAGAGAAGGGAAATGAGTGACGGCTGCGATCTTTCACTCTTTTGATTTTAGGGTTCATTCAAGATTTGAATACGGGTGTCGGGTATGGATTACGGGTGAGTTAAGGAAGCGGTCGGTTCGGACGGTTCGGGTTGAGAAGTTTTCAACCCGACCCGAACCGCTCTTGAGAGAAAACCGACCCGAACTGTTTAATTTCGGTTGGTTCGGTCGGTTTTTTCGGTTTGGACCGAACTTTGCTCACCCCTAGTCGAGCCCCTAAATGCCCAATGTTGCAGCTATGCTGAAGAAAAATCCTGCTAAGCTGCTCAAATAACTTAAAGCAGAGTGATGGATGAGCTGAAAAGATGTAGAGAAATTATTGCCATGGTTGATTCAATGACTGTGAGATCATTTTGTTATGTTTATAACAAGTAATTCTATTTCGAAATGTACTGCATACTCTTTTTTCAACTTAAGACTTGTCATTTTGGCCATTTCATATTTGAGACTCTATAGGAAGCAACATTTTTCCCCCTGAATCAACTTCTAGCTAATTACTGCCTGCATTTGTCCATATATGTGCTTGTTCATGGTTGTAATGAATGTAAAAGATATTTAAAACCTAAAATACAAAGTCAAACGGGCTTCTGTCACATATTAACAGTAGCCCTAGCACAGTCCATCAGAGGATTTTGATCATATGATTGCAGATCACAACATATCAAAGATCGCTGATTACATTCTCATTTTTTTCCACTCTCTGTAATAGATTTATTTCCTTTCCTTCAAATCATCACTCTCTAGCGATAAACATATCGTCATTTCGCGAATAGTTTTTGAATATTTTAAGAAGCCATTGCTACACCCAATAACAAAAAAAAAAACTCGATGAAACTAAATGGCTCCCTTGCAAGAGGCCTTGGAAACAATATGGTACCGCGTCTATAGACGCAACAGTAAAATCAAACTACTAATACAGGAAAATTAAAACAAAATCTCTCAAGAATAAACGCTTAATATCCCATTGACCACACTCGATGCAAAATCACTGTTACACCGATGGCTAGTCCTTGTTCTCGGCAAAAAGCATCACAGTCCTCCCATTCAATGGTTGTATCGGTCTTGAATTGTTACGGTAAGCTTCTGCAAGAGGTGCCTTCAGAGCATCAACCTGAGCTTGTGACATCTCTCTTATCTGCATCAGTCGACAAGAAAAGGATTACCGGAAATCTCCAATACGATTTAGATACACCCCATATGCTGTATGGATTAGTCATTCATTATCCATGAACTTTTTTCTTAGCACAAGATTCCCTATCATTCAATCAAAGTGATCTCCTAGTTTCACGTGACGCCAGTGTGTTATAGAGAGATATCTTAACATTTGAGTGTCTTGTAGAGAGAACCTGTGTTCTCTTACAGCAGTACATATTTTACCAGTACAGCCCGCATACAAGCAGGGAGTTTGTGGCATTTATGAGATGGGTGGGTAGATAATATGAAGATTTCAACTGCTCCCTTTATGATTCAGAACACTATGTTAGCATGTGGGTTGTTTTGATAAGATTTGTATTGAAATCCCTAACGTACAGATACAAATAAAGAAGATATACATTTACTTGAGCATTACCAAGTCTAAGCGTAAACAGAATAAGTGGTTGGCATCTGCAATTAAACCCTAAAGACATGATAATGAGACATCGATGCAGAACTAGAAGAATCCAATTACCTTGCCCATGATGGTCCATGAAATGAACTCACCGCAAGGCGGTGTAGTGAAAGAGCCTACATATCTGAAATACTTTTTGGTCGATCGCCTCAAGGCCTTGTTGTCCACTTTCCCAACGGAGATACGCGTCTCCTGGTTGTCATTGCATTTCTCTTTTTCTAATTGCTTCAAACCCTCCATCAGCTGTAAAAACATTGTCGCTTATTATTTTTGTGTTCTTTAAGAATTTATTGTGCGTCAATATGTTATGTTCTTTACCTGGTTAAGGAATGTATCTTCATCACCGATTTGATATAGGATTGACACTACGGCAAAAAATCTATCTTGAGTTCTATGTACCATTTGTAGCTCCACTGGAAATCTGAGTAAAAAAAATCCCATTAATGTTTGCAGGATTAATTAATAGAAATACTTCATGAGGTCTTAATAAGTGACTCCTTGGCGTCTCTGTTGAAATTTCTATGAAATTAACTTGGATGCAAAAATTGTAGTCATATGATATGACAATTATCTGTACACCAGTACAAGCTTATATAGATTTTTACATTGAAAGTTGGTGATATTTGACTAGGTATTGAAATAAGAGATATAATTGTTTTCATAAGAGCGAAGAGTGATATAATCGCAGATCACCTTTCTCCATTCAAAGTGTGCTCAGAAGGCGTATGCCAATTTAATTGCTGAAGGGAGTAGTTTCTCCCATCAACCCTAACAGTGCCGACGCCTTCCTCGTATCGCAACTGCGAATTTTCAATAAATCTCATCACAGAGAAATCAGTCTACAATAAAACTAAGGGGTGGATTTGAGCAGCAAACCTCAATGTTGAAGCCGTTGTTGATGAGTGTCGCCTTTGAGTCAACATAATCTCTTGTCAGAGTCTCCAATTTATCGTTTTTATCTTTAACCTCTATTTTTGGGATGTCAATTGGAGATTGTTGTTGCCCGGCACTGCATGCTGTCCATTCGTGTTTCAGATCGCCCCATTTCTGTGGCCCGTTAGGCCCGTTACCATATCCGAAATCTTGACCTGCTGCAGTATCAGTCACAAATAACGTCACATTCAAGATTTTTTTTCTGTCACAAATAATGTCTGTCCTACTTCAAAAGTATATATTTTATGGCATGAGAGAAGTACAAGGTGTAGGAAAATAGAAATGATCTGCTATAGCCTATATTCTATAGTGACAAAAAGTGAAGAAACTATTTCCATAGTAAAGATCCATGAGGATGTGGACTCGACTGGACTAAGGTCGTCACTCACAGCACAACATGAACCAAATACATGAAAACAAGTCTCTTACGGCAAAAAAGAATCTAGAAGCTCATTGCTAGTCACATTCAGGATTTAGATGCGCATTTCACAAATAATGATACTCAACCTATATTCCTCTTAATGTACATTCATGATTCAGATGCATATTTCACAAATAATAGATACTACGACATGAGGAAGAAGATCTTATTACCAACAGCAGTGAAGGAAGCAAGGAGGGATGTTAATCCCAAGGCGAAGACGATGTATTGAGCAACGATCAACATTGATATCTAGAGATCTATATCGACAATTTGGATTAATTCTATATATGAAAAAAAGTAAGGGAGCGATTGGTTTTAAGTAAGTATCAACATAGGCATAAATAGAGAGTTGAGAATTTTGTGGCAGTGGCTATGCTTAGTCTTCTTCTCCCTTTTATTCAGCTAATTGTAGGCTTCTCTTTCAAACAGTTGGGAGTTAGTTAGAGTCTCCCTTCAAATTCTCTTTGCTAGCTGATTCTGGCCATTGGTTACTTTGAATGCTAAACACTGTTCGGATGACCAATCTAATTACTGACATTTCTTTTAGGTGTCATTATCCAGAGTTAAAGGTGATTAAATTTTTTCAGACCCCAGATTTGACAAAGTTAATCCACAAATTTGATGTTTCCATGTTGGCCCAATTGTACACATGGTCTCAATACAGATAATGCACCCAAGTTGTTCTAAATTGGATGTCGTGAATTCTAAATTCAATAAACTTTAAGCTCTAGCGTAGATGCAGGTAAAGTCTAGAACGCTTAACAACATAAGCATTATATTGTGAAGCCAACTTGGTGCATTTATTCCTTATTTATAATTATATTTGGGTTTACATAAAGGGTTTTTACATGAAAACCACATTAACTTTTGTCCAAATTGCAACTTAGCATATTTATTTATTTTTTTATGTAAACCACCTTAGTTTGTTTATATGTTCTCAATGTCACACCTCTATCACTATTCAGCCCAAATTTTTTTTAAAATACCCACTTTACCCCTCTCCTTTCTCCATCTTCTTCCTTCCCTCCTCTCTCCCCCTCTCCTTGCATCCACTCTCCCCCTCCCCGTCCTCCCCTGTTAGAATTAATATAACACTATAATCCTCAACCCTCACCATAACTTCGGAGTTTTGGTGTAACGGTTAGAGAGACTTAATTTAAGATGGTATCAGAGCAACCCAGGTTCGAATCTTGCTGGCCACGAATTTAATGAGGATTTTTGAAAAAAAAATTTGTTACCGTTGCGTGAGTCCAGCTTTTTAGCCCATAAAAAGAGCGCTTAACCTGCGGGGGCATATTAGAATTAATATAAAACTATAATTCTCGGTCCTCATCATAACTTCGGAGTTTTGGTCTAATGGTTAGAGGGACTTCTTTAAGATGGTATCAGAGCAACCCAGGTTCAAACCCCATCGGCCACGAATTTTAAGCGGATTTTCTAAAAATTGATTTTGGTCTAATGGTTAGAGGGACTTAATTTAACCACTTCCTCCCTTCCCTCTCCTCTCCAACTCCTCTTCTTCCACCATCTCTTCAACCATCTCCTCCGCCTCTAGGATTTCTCCAAACTTTCTTTTCTCCTCTCCTATCCCTCCACCAATGGCCCCCTCCACCTCCTCTTCCCCTCCCCATCCTCCTCCAGCTCCTCCATTATCTCCTTCATTTCTAGGATTTCTCCAAACCCAAATCCCTTTCCTCCTATTCTCCCCTCCACTTCCCTTCCCCTCTCCCCTCCTCCTCCATTCTCATCTTAATTATCTCCTTCCTCCCAGCTAGAATAGTGTAATATGCTCTTACACATTCAATATATTTTTATGTAATTTTTTTGAATATTAATTAAGTTTTATTGTTGCACATATTATTTGGGTATCTTTTATATAATTTTATATTATCCTTAGAAATTATTTTGTTAGATCATGCACTGTGATTATCACTTGTTTGGAGATATGATCTAATTCAGAGGTTTCTTAATTTATGCTTAACCTATAACTAATAAAGGATAGCTTTGTTATAACAGGTTATTATGCATGACAACGACATATGAGATGTGGTGGTTGGTCTCAGCTACCGGGAATGAAGATTCTCCGAGTGTATGTCATAAGCGTATATTGTGATATGTGTAGCACAAGACCACATTTGGATTCTCTAGGACGAGTCATCTAAGAGATACACAATTCGAATTGTTACATGGTCCCGTAGACTTGATGATATTATCATTTTCGATTTGATAATTTAGTATACTTTGATATGATGGTTAAACTTATTTTACAAGTGCTATACAACCTGAAATATTAGGTTACTAGATTTTATTTAGGGAAATGATGAGTATCTAGATAGGATCCAGTAAATTTTTATGAGTTAATTTATTATGCATATCCCATGAAGATATTAAATTTCTGTCGATGGGTGGTTTTGAAAATTATTTTTTAAAATTTATTTTCTTATAAAATAAAATATTTTGATGTTTCAAAATAATTTTTATTTATGTTCATGGGAATTGCAATTTTAGGCATGAGCAAATAGGTGATAAGTCCTGCTCAATAAAGTTGCGTAAAATAAATCGATATTGGAGGAGACTGAATGTAAGATATTATTATTCATGAATATTTAACCCCATATTATGGAAGAGCTTTTATGAACAGTTGGTCGGATAGGGATTTGATTGTTAAATTAAAATTATTAATTTGATTAATAATTGGTTCTCGATATGGGCCCCAATTGGTCTCACTAATGTCATTAGAAGAGGTTTACATGCAATACAATTCTATTTCTATCCTTAATTGTTATGGAAAGAATATTCTATCTTTAAATGTTATGGATAGAGTTTTAAACAATTCAGAATTATTTTGAAATTAAAATCTATAAGGCAAGTCCAATCCTATATATAGGGTTCATATGTAGCCTTATGAAAAAAAAATAAGAAATAAAGAAATAGAAAATTGAGAACCTATCTCTCAGTATTGCTACTCTTCGGTGACGGGTGGATTTCAGTTGGAGGCTTTTTCTCTTGAGGAAGCTATTTCGGATTGATTTGGGACAAATTATAGAAGAAATTCGAAAAGCGTTTCATGTATTCTTCTAGATTTTAATTAATTTTGATTAATCTACATGATATGCAAATTCTGCTGCTTTGTATGTTATGTTTCGAACACCCCCCCTTCCTCCTCCTCCTCCTCCTCCTCTCTCCACTCTTGCCGCCAACCTCCTCTCCTCCTCTCCCGCCACTGACCCCACCAACTTCCCTCCCCCTCTCCCCATCCTCTCCTCCTCCTCCTCTCCTTTTTTTTCCTCATGGGCTAGACTGAGGGGTACTATAGGAATTTCATATTTTTTTAAAAAAATAGAAAATACCTAAGAAGTGTGACATTGAGAACATGTAAGCAAACTAAGGTGGTTTACATAAAATAAATAAATAAAGGTGGTAAGTTACAATTTGGTTATAAGTTAAGATGGTTTTCATGTAAAAACCATTACATAAATGGACTACTAAAATATTATTAGAATATAACCTCAAATATAAAAGTAAGGATTAGCCCTACTTGGTTGTTAAGTTATGTTGTTTTAGTATCATGGAGTGGTTGTGGACCAGAAAAGTAAGTCAATTCCCTAAGTATCAAAAGTAAGTCAATTCTTTAAGTATAAGATCCTGCTGCTCTTTTAACAGGAAAGTACCAAAGCACGATCCAAAACTTAGATAGATAAAATGGAATGAGAATGAGAATAGAATAATACTAATCTTGGGATTAACTCAATCTAGAATTAGGTTCCAATGGGAAATAGAAGACAAGAGAGATCATAATTTGTGTCAATCGAGGGATGCCCTTTGCTTAACTAGGGCTCAACGTGTCACCTTGTTGAAAACTAACACCGATAATTAGCTCATCTTCATAGTCTTATCATTTGAGCTATTAAGTATGGCTTTTGATATATTGATGTTCTCATAATAGAATATTTTTAATTACATCCATACAGCTATGTAGATGGTGAGCTCGTGATAAATTCTATTCTAGCTAAATTTTCTTCTGTTTACTATTAATATTGAGACCTACTGAGAAATCGGCTCATAAATAGCATGGACGCTGATCAATCCAAGAAGACATGAAAATGCACCACGCAAACTGGCTCCTAAATAGTGAACTTGACCATTGAAGAAAAAAGCAAACTGAGGTACTAAAAATGAAGGCATAATCCGTCCTGTGGCCTCAAGAGCTCTTTCATTTTTCTTATTCCTCTTGCTTTCCCTTTTATATATGTAGTCATGCAAGGGATTGAGAACCCGACATTGTGAAAGATGTCCAAAGATAGGCAGCCATCAATATCATATGTATAGCTATTAGCACATTATTGTTTGTTTTCTGTTAGCTAATGTGAAATCAAATACAAATATTCTTCAGTTATGGAACCCAATTTGGAGTTCAGAGGACTTTCCGAAAGAAATCGTACCTCCAATGTAATTGTTTCATTTACTTTCTACATGTAAGTTGTTTGGTTAGATAAAATTGCAGTTAAAACAGTAAGGGAGGCAACCAGTCAACCAAGTTGAAACTTGAAAGTAAAACTAATGTGAGTAAAACATAGGGTTAATTTTATAAAACCCCCCTCAAATATGGGGCTTGTCTCAGAAAACCCCCTCAGCTATTTTATCTTTAGAAAACCCCCCTCAAATTTGAGGGTGTCGTAGATAACCCCCCTCAACTTTTAAAATATGATTAAACCCCCTTAACTATGGGGTGTATCACAAAACCCCCTTTATCTTTATATTTTTTTTCAAATAACCCCTCTAATATTATTAATTTAAAATATGCAATGACTAAAATACCCTTAGTTGAAAAAAATTCATGTGAGTTAAAAACTCAACCCAATCAAAATATTAGACTTTGGTTCGATGGGTTTTGATGAGGAAACTAATCTTCAAATGAAATTTAAAAGTTTTAATTGTTTCAAACATTACAAGCATGCATAAGCAGAAAATAAAAGAAGTTTAGCGTCTCAAAATAGAAAGAAAAATAATTAGATTTGCACGTAAACCTAGCAATGAAGATGGAGGAATACGAAGAGGGGGAAAATAAAATGAAAGCTATTTTTAACAAAAAAGTTAAAAGGAGCAATATGGTAATAAAAAATTAATGTCTTAGGGATGGTATGATCATTTTAAATTATTTGTTCCTTTAAATTTAAATTATATTAGTTTAGGGGGTTAAGTGAGAAAAATTGAAGGGGGGAAAATAATATTTTGAAAGTTGAGGGGGGTTATCTACAACAACCCCATAATTAGGTGGGGGTTAGGAGTTAAAATAGTTGAAGGGGTTTTCTGAGATGAAAACCATAGTTGAGGGGGGTTTTCTAAAATTAACCCTAAAAAATATGAAGAGACTAGCACCTAATTATGCTGAATAGGACCACAGCACCTCAATATATTCTCTGCAAGTCATCAATATATTCTTTGCAAGTCATCAATTATGAGGAAACTAATCTTCAAATGAAATTTAAAAGTTTCAACTATTTCAAACATTTCAAGCATGCATAAGCAGAAAATAAAAGAAGTTTGGCATTTCAAAACAGAAAGAAAAAAAAAAGATTTGTACGTAAACCTAGCAATGAAGATGGAGGAATAAGAAGACGGGGTGGGGGGGGGGGGATAAAATGAAAGCTATTTTTAACCAAAAAAAGTTAAAAAGGAACAACATAGTAAAAAAAAATTTAATGTCTTAGGGATAGTATGGTCATTTTAAATTATTTGGTCCTTTAAATTTAAATTATATTAGTTTAGGGGGTTAAGTAAGAAAAATTGAAGGGGGATAAATAATATTTTGAAAGTTGAGGGAGGAGGGAGGGGGTCTTAGAGTTAAAATAGTTGAGGGGGGTTTTCTACAATTAACCCTAAAAATATGAAGAGACTAGCACCTAATTATGCTGAATAGGACCACAGCACCCCAAAAGAATAAAAAGAAATGCTAAAACGACATCATTGTACTTTCCAACTCATCAATATATTCTTTGCAAAATAATATGAACTTTTTCTGTGATTCACCTAACTATGTTCTTTGCAAAATAATACATTCTTGTGCTTCTTCATCATCTATAAGTTTCTTGCCTCCTAACGAATTGTTGCGAGTCAGTTTCCAGCGAGCTAAAAATGGTGAGTTTGTCTCTCTCTCTCCTATATATTTATATTTTAAATACACACACATATATATACATACTTATTACTATAAAAGAGGATTGGCGTGTTAAAACTTTAAACTTTCTTTTTGCCCTCTCAAATTTTGATAAATTCTAACTATGTCATTATCTCTAATTAATCTTTCATTAAATAAATATAACCTCTTATTAATTATGCACCTCCTCATCTTTCAAAATAATTATAATTATCAATAATATTATAACTATCAATTATTTAAAAATAATAAAATAAAATAATTTATAAAATAAGTATACACAATTATTAGTAGTAACCAATTAAATTATTATAATAATTATTTATGACTTATAATAAAATAATTCAAATAATAGTATAAGTAGAATATATAATTTTAAATACTATTAAGAATTATACTATTATTCAATGAGCAATAAAATAAATAGAATAAATTTTTGAATCGCACCAATAGTGTAATTATTTTAATAATATCTCATAAATTATGAATTACACTATTTATTTAGTATTATATTATTAAATAAATTAAATAAATAATTTAATATTATTTTTAGAATATTTTCTCAAAGATTATTACATGATACTGAATAATCTAAACTTTGTAATGATTGAAAACTAACCTTTTACAAAAATTATTTAATATTAGTAATAGTATTATTAATTGTTAATGATAGTATAATAAAATTTATAAAATATTTATAGTACTAAATTATTTAATAGCATAATTTAAAAATATAAATTAGATAAATATTTAACAGATATAGATAGTAGAACTATTACTTGAACTAAGAATTATAATATTAAATAAGGTAAATTACAAGAAACCCCATGAACTTCCAAAGATTTTGCAAGATATAGACCCTATGATCTTTCAAAATCAAATTAATCCCTAATAACCTTTGTAGAAAGCCCTAATATCTTTAGATAAATTACACCAAACCAGAAAAACTTTCAAAATGCCTTTATATGGCATTTTCTAGTGTGTGTGTGTGTGTGTCATATATATATATATATATATATATATATATATATATATATATATATATATATATATATATATATATATATATATATATATATATATATAACACCTAGAGGCCTAGGCACCTAAGCGGAAGTCTAGGGGACTAGGTGTTTTCCTATTTTTTAATTTTTAATTACAATTACTGATAGTAAATGCCAATGTTATAGAAAGTTTAGGCGCGGGACTGACATCTAGACAGATTTCCTAAGTGGTGGTGGTGGAGGTTTTGTTGAAGGTCGAGAGAGATGGAGGGGTTCATAGTTAGAGTTTGGAGGAGGTTGGAGGACATGGAGGCTGCAATGGAGGAAATCACGATTAATGTCTAAAGGGCGCAGCCCATGTAGGCAGACCATGCTTTCCTAGGAGCTCCCAAAAACTAGGTGGGTATCCTAGGTACCGCCTAAGCACTAGGCGTTAGGTAGGCGGCCAAGGAACTGCTTAGGCCTAGGTGTGCTGAAGCGAGGCTAAGCGAGGCTCTCTACGTGTGTGTGTCTATATATATATATATATATATATATATATATATATATATATATATATATATATATATATATATATATATATATAGAGAGAGAGAGAGAGAGCAAGGCTCCTATAAACTTAAGTTGATAGAGAATAGTATGCACCAACTTTTGTATCCATTGATGTTGCCTTGGGATCCGTGAAATCAAGAGATCCACAAATCTCAAAATGGACTTTTCATCTTTCACGGATCCCAAGGCAACATCAATGGATAGAAAAATTGGTGTATGACTATTCCTCACGCTAAAATTTATAGGAGCCTCTCTCTCTCTATATATATATATATATATATATATATATATATATATATATATATATATATATATATATATATATATATATATATATATATAGAGAGAGAGAGAGCAAGGCTCCTATGAACTTAAGTTCATAATGAATAGTGGTGCACCAACTTTTTATCCACTCATCTTACCTTGAGATTTGTGATGCACAAATCTCAAAGTGGCATTATATCTTTCACGGATCCCAAAGCAAGATGAGTGGTTAGAAAAGTTGGTGCACCACTATTCATTATGAACTTAAGTTCATAGGAGCTTTCTATATATATATATATATATATATATATATATATATATATATATATAAAACAAGTCTAAGGTGTCGAAAATTTTGATATTTTGGCATCATATCATAAATAACTTTACCCAAAAACGTAAGATATTGTATCAAGAGAAGAATGGTTAATTGTGGATAGACCCCTTACTAATGCTACATTGAACTTACTACCCCCATAGTTCTATTTTTTTTTACTCTTTTACCCTCAGGGATCTATTTATCACCAAAACAAATTTCTCTTGCCCTGATTAAAAAAAAGGGGTCTATCTGCAACAGTAGAACAACAGGAAGCATAAGTTGATCAATCTGGAGTTAGTACAAGGGGTCTATCCGCAGTTAACAAACTGATATCATTTCTTCTGTTGATATTCTTTTTCAGTGCATAGTGTGTTGGAAAGGAAACCATAGCAGGAGTGACACTGATGGTGGTGGTCAAGGCAATACTGGAGACGGCAATACAGAAGACAATCCTTTTGTGCCTCCTATAGTAAATGTGATCGATGTGCATGCAGCTGGGATTAGCAAGAAGTTTGAGACAGAAATTGGATGCAAAAATACTGCAGCTGGAAATAATCTTCTTGCTGTTAATGAACCTAAGAAGGAAGAATAACTTTGAAAAAGTAATGAAGGGATGAAGTGCGTTTCATAGTCATGGGATAATTTCTTGTGCTTAATATTTCTTGTGTCAGTGTCATGTACGTGTTTGCTTCCTTTTTATAATCGTTCCTTCATTTTGTGTGTGTGTGTGTATTAATATGTATGTTTAACTTCTCTATTTAACGAGCAACTGTGGTATTGTGTACCTGTGTGTATGTAATAAGTCTGTTAACTTCTCTATTATCTTTCCTTCTCTATTTAATGATTAGTTATGGTATTGTGTTCCTGTGAGGATGCTGCTTTTGCTTGATTGAGTTAAGATAAGATGTTGATCTATTGGATTGAAACCAAATTAAGCTAAAAGCTTAAGTAGTTAGGAACTGGTTCCAATTTTCTATTTAAGACTCTTTAGTTTTTTCAATCATTTCCAATGTGAGATTGTGTCCACAAATGAAGCCAAACATGATCCTCTCAGGTTTGATGAGTATAAGGAACTGTGGACTAAGTATCCAGTCATCCCTGTGATTTGAATAGTTGGTGCGTTCACCACTATCTAATCTTAGATCCATGCAGAACAGGAATATTTGCATATCGGTGTACTAATCTAAGGATATTTCTTCCAAATGCACTAACTAACCACCTTTCGTTATTCATTTGGACACAAAAGGAAACACAGAAAAAGTAATACAACAAGCATTACGTGTCACCTTGTCGAAAACTAACACCGATAATTAGCTCATCTTCATAGTCTTATCATTTGAGCTATTAAGTATGGCTTTTGATATATTGATGTTCTCATAATAGAATATTTTTAATTACATCCGTACAGCTATGTAGATGGTGAGCTCGTGATAAATTCCATTCTAGCTAAATTTTCTTCTGTTTACTATTAATATTGAGACCTACTGAGAAATCGGCTCATAAATAGCATGGACGCTGATCAATCCAAGAAGACATGAAAATGCACCACGCAAACTGGCTCCTAAATAGTGAGCTAAAAAAGCAAAGTACTAAATGAAGGCATAATCAGTCCTGTGGCCTCAAGCTCCCTTTCATTTTTATTATTCCTCTTACTTTCCCTTTTATGTAGTCATGCAAGGGATTGAGAACCCAACATTGTGAAAGATGTCCAAAGATATGCAGCCATAAGTATCATATGTATAGCTATTAGCACATTCCTGTTTGTTTTCTGTTAGCTAATGTGAAATCAGATACAAATATTCTTCAATTATGGACCCCAATTTGGAGTTCAGAGGACTTTTCGAAAGAAATCGTACCTCCAATGTAATTGTTTCATTTACTTTCTACATGCAAGTTGTTTGGTTAGATAAAATTGCAGTTAAAACAGTAAGGGAGGCAACCAGTTGACCAAGTTGAAACTTGAAAGTAAAACTGAACTGAGTAAAAAAATAGGGTTAATTTTATAAAACCCCCCTCAACTATGGGGCTTATCTCAGAAAACCCCCATCAACTATTTTATTTTTAGAAAACCCCCCTCAAATTTGAGGGTGTTGTAGATAACCCCCTCAACTTTCAAAATATGACTAAACCCCCCTTAACTATGGGGTGTATCACAAAACCCCCTTTATCTTTCTATTTTTTCAAATAACCCCTCTAATATTATTAATTTAAAATATGTAATGACTAAAATACCCTTGGTTGGAAAAAAATTCATGTGAGTTTAAAACTCAACCCAATCAAAATATTAGACTTTGGTTCGATGGGTTTTGATGAGGAAACTAATCTTCAAATGAAATTTAAAAGTTTCAATTATTTCAAACATTACAAGCATGCATAAGCAGAAAATAAAAGAAGTTTAGCGTTTCAAAACAGAAAGAAAAAAAATTAGATTTGCACGTAAACCTAGCAATGAAGATGGAGGAATAAGAAGAGGGGGGAAATAAAATGAAAGCTATTTTAACCAAAAAAAAGTTAAAAATGAACAATATGGTAAAAAAAAATTTAATGTCTTAGGGATAGTATGGTTATTTTAAATTATTTATTTCTTTAAATTTAAATTATATTAGTTTAGGGGGTTAAGTGAGAAAAATTGAACAGGGATAAATTATATATATATATATATATATATATATATATATATATATATATATATATATATATATATATATATATATATATAAAATAATGAGAATTTTATTAATGAGCTACCAAGATAAAATTTTAAGCAAGGAGCAAAATTGCTTACCTTAGTCACATGCACACATACACCTCACCAATTTCTATGAAATATTTAATAAAATTTACCACCTCATATCCATTAAAAAAAAAAAAAAAATATATATATATATATATATATATATATATATATATATATATATATATATATATATATATATATATATATATATATATATATATATATATATATATATATATATATATATATCACATCAAAAGTGTGGACCTCACCACTCTATCTCTTGGTAGCTCATTTAGCAAAATGAGTCACACCTCATATCCATCATTCCTATATATATATATATATATATATATATATATATATATATATATATAGAAAAATGGAAAAACTTGGTACCAAGTTCCTTAAAGGAACTTGATAGTGATGTGACAAATTTGGTCCACAAGTCAAATTTTAAAAAATCTCTCTCTCTATTTCTCTCTCTCTCTATTTCTCCTTGAGGTGTGGACCTGATTTGTCCACCTCACTACTAGTTCCTTTAAGGAACTTGGTACCAAGTTCCTCCATATTCCTCATATATATATATATATATATATATATATATATATATATATATATATATATATATATATCAACTACTTTTCATATAAAAGCAAAACCTCCAAAAATCTTGTAGCATTTCTGATAAATGCTATAGTATCAAAAACAATCTCGGGCACTCTTAGGTTATTTCAAAAATTGTCTTGTAGCATTCTGATGAATTCAAATTTAAATTCTCCGTGCTTTGCCTGACTACATCTAGTATATATATATATATATATATATATATATATATATATATATATATATATATATAACAAGTCTAAGGTGTCAGAAAATTTTGATATTTTGGCATCATATCATAAATAAGTTTACCCAAAAACGTAAGATATTGTATCAAGAGAAGAATGGTTAATTGTGGATATTTTGGTGCAATATTAGGAAAATTTTGGGTATTTCAGTGTAATTTACCCTTTTTTTGATGGAGGTGTTCTTGCGCACGCACAATTGCAATCCAAGCTTAGATTTGTTTTTTGCTCAAGAAGTTGCCTTCTCTCTTTGGGCTGCCTAAGCTTAGAAACAAACTATTGACTTAAGAAATCAGGTGTTCCAATTATTAGGTTTGAACTGTTTAACAATCATCATGCTTCTGTCATGTGCTTCAGGACCCCTGGATTAAATGAAATGAGAAGGATATCTATAATCTAGGAAGAATGCAATCTAAGGGTAAAAAGCTGCAATGATTTTAGAAGCTACAAAAACAAGATTTTCTTGAAGGCATTGGGCCAATGAGGATGGGGCCCAGAGTGATAAAAGGAATCAGACACCAGACTAGGCCAATTTGTTTGAGCCAGAAAATATATACCCTGAAGCCTGGACCCATTATCCCATATCTAAGTCTGATGTCCCTTGTGTAGGTGGTTAATAGCTAGGGATGCAAAAGAATATGGATGTCAGCATATATATCTAGAGATGAGCTCCTATCAACTTAAGTGGATAGGAGCCATTGTCCACCGAACTTTTTATCCACTCATATTGTGTATAGATTTATGTCATCAAGAGATGCACAAATTTCAAAAGACTCTTCATATCTTTCATGCATCCCAAGGCAACATCAATGGAAAAAAAAAGTTGGTGGATGACTATTTCCTATCTACTTAAGTTTATAGGAGGTTTCCAATATATATCTATTTAATAACATTTATCATATTCGTATTCACCTACTAATAACGAATACGGTTGCAACTATGAACATAGCAAGGGGTCAAGAGCGAACAATTCAGAGATAATCAAGCCAATGGTTCTGATCCCCATTATTCATTATAAAAAAAGAAAAAAGCAAACAAAAGAAATTCATAACCATTAAAGTGAGATTTCTGAGATGACCCCATAGTTGAGGGGGTTTCTAAAATTAACCCTAAAAAATATGAAGAGACTAGCACCTAATTATGCTGAATAGCACCACAGCACCTCAAAAGAATGAAAAGAAATGCTAAAACGACATCCACGTACTTTCCAACTCATCAATATATTCTTTGCAAAATAATATGAACTTTTTCTGTGATTCACCTAACTGCTCTCTCGTGCTTCTTCATTATCTATAAGTTTGCTTGCCTCCTAACGAATTGCTGTGAGCTGCATTTGCAACCGTATACACTTGTACACAGACGGGAGTCAGTTTCCAGCGAGCTAAAAATGGTGAGTTTGTCCTCTCTAAGTCTCACGCACACACATATATATATACACTTATACTTACTACTATAAAAGGAGAATTGGGGTGTTAAAACTTTTAACTTTCTTTTTCACCCTCTCAAATTTTGATAAATTCTAACTATACCATTATCTCTAATTAGTCTTTCATTAAATAAATATAACCTCTTATTAATTATGCACCTCGTCATCTTCCAAAATAAATATAATTATCAATAATATTATAACTATTAATTGTTTAAAAATAATAAAATAAAATAATTTATAAAATAAGTATACATAATTATTAGTAGTAACCAATTAAATTATTATAATATTTATTTATGAATTATAATAAAATAATTCAAATAATAGTATAAATAGAATATATATCACTAAATACTATTAAGAATTACACTATTATTCAATGAGCAATAACATAAATAGAATAAATTTTTGAATCGCATAAATAGTGTAATTATTTTAATAATATCACATAAATTATAAATTACACTATTTATTTAGTATTACTAGTATAGTACATGTGCGCTGCACGTGTTCATACAGATACTTGTTTTATATTTTAAAATTTTTTGTTGACATGAAAATGATGACATTTCTCAACAAAAATATTTAGAGTAAAATATTAGGAAGAAATATTGTTGTTTATATCATAGTCCATAAATCTAAAAGTGAAATTCTTAGAAACAGTTTAGTGAAATAAAGAATATTACGTCTTTTTTCTTTTTCTCACGAGAAAGGAATATATTTCCATTAGTTTGCTTTAATTATTAATTCTAGAATTATATTCTCTTTATTAGTTTGTCTTTTAATCTCTCGGTCGTATTCCTCGTTTATGCTTTTCAATATAATAACTTTAGTGGAATCTTCTTATATTATGTGTCCCTATAGTAAGGTTCTCCATGATTAGTTGAAAAATATGAAAACTTTAATTTTAAGATCTAGCAAAATGGGAGTAGGAAAATTATATGTTTTCATAATATTTATATTTTCACATATTGAAAATATTTTATTTAATAGTATCATTACTAAACAATAATCTTAGGAGGGGTAACTCAAAATGGGCAAAATTTTGAGGGGATTATTTGAATTTATGCTAATATAAAAGTATATAATAAAATGCTACAAGCATAAGTTTCTATATAATGGAAATGATTACCAAAGAGATTGAATATCCATATGGTACGAAATTTGCACTATTTTATGCAGTTGTTGGTTTTAAAATAAATCATAGTTATTTTGATGTCATGTTAAAGCTCAGTTCACTAACCAATAACTCTATTATTGCGGTGAAGATAGTGAGAGCTATAATTTTATATTTTAAAAATCTTTCATGAAGGTAAAAAATTGTAGAACTTTTCTATAGCTTTTCAAAGAATTGAATTCTTAGACAGATGGGAATATTTTGAGATTAACACGCTTCACTAAAAGAATAATGTTTCTCCTGCAAATAAGCAAAGAGATGTTAGTTAGAAATGTTAGTAAAAGGAAAAAAAGATTTTTTTCCCCACAATATAGTTTTAAGATAGCACAAATTTATTTCTACTAAATTTATGATAATATATATAGACGTAAGAGATTTTTGTTGTCAAACATAAATAATAAAAGGGATTTTCTATATTTTTCCATATGCTAAAGATAAGAGGAGAAAAAGATTGCATGAGATGAAAATCGTAGCAACATACAACATTGAAAATGATTACCAAAGAGTTGAATGCTTTACCTCTTTCTTGACATTGTTCTATTAGCCTAATGATATCAATTAGAACTTATTTTTATTGGAGTCCTGAAGAAATTAGAAAATAAAAAAATAACATGCATATGTTCTCATTGTTCATACAATCAAATTGAAAGATGAAACACAATCATAAATAATAATAGAAAATACATACTCTAATATTCTTGATAAATGGATGGTTGATCATAAATATTCATCAGTCACTCTATACCTTGAAATCCATCATGATTTTCATGTGTTGACTGTATCCATATCCGATTTCATAAGAGCTGACCCATTTTCTTCAATCCAAACGTGCACAATTTTCACATACATCTAAGTAACTAAAAACACTACAAAGTTATTCCTAATCGCTTAAACCATCCATACCTCAATATGCACATGGAGAGAAGGAGGCAAATAGCTGGTTATTTTGTTTGTCTTATTTGTTGAAGATGACGATTCTTTATAGGAGAGAGTTTATGTTGGGGAATGAATAGTTGTAAATATAATTGGAGTTAACAATGGGTGCTTGATGGGAGTTTAATGAGGGGCTATGGAATTTGAATGGATTTTAACGCTATGTGAATTAATGAATAAAGCCTACATTTAAAGCATACGTTAGATAATGTAAAGCAAAGAATAATGCAAAGAATATATTTTCAAGTGTTGACTCACTCTCTCTCTCTCTCTCTCTCTCTCTCTATATATATATATATATATATATATATATATATATATATATATATATATATATATATATATATATATATATATATATATATATATATATATATATATATCCACAATTAACCCTTAGTCTCTTGATACAATATCTTACATTTTGGGTAAAGTGGTTTATGATATGATGCCAAAATATGAAAATTTTTCGATACCTTAGACTTGTTATATATATATATATATATATATATATATATATATATAGCAAGGCTCCTATGAACTTAAGTTCATAATGAATAGTGGTGCACCAACTTTTTATCCACTCATCTTGCCTTGAGATTTGTGATGCACAAATCTCAAAGTGGGCTTTATATCTTCACGGATCCCAAAGCAATATGAGTGGTTAGAAAAGTTAGTGACTACTATTCATTATGAACTTAAGTTCATAGAGCCTTACTCTATATATATATATATATATAACAAGTCTAAGGTGTCGAAAATTTTGATATTTTGGCATCATATCATAAATAACTTTACCCAAAAACGTAAGATATTGTATCAAGAGAAGAATGGTTAATTGTGGATAGGCTCTTACTAATGCTATATATATATATATATATATATATATATATATATATATATATATATATATATATATATATATATATATATATATATATATATAACAAGTCTAAGGTGTCAGAAAATTTTGATATTTTGGCATCATATCATAAATAACTTTACCCAAAAACGTAAGATATTGTATCAAGAGAAGAATGGTTAATTGTGGATAGGCCTCTTACTAATGCTAGATTGAACTTACTATCCCTATAGCTCTATTGTTGCAGATAGACCCGAGTGAAATTTTTTTGACTCTTTTACCCTCAGGGATCTATTTTTCACCAAAACAAATTTCTCTTGCTCTGATTAAAAAAAGAGGGTTGTCGATCTGCAACAGTAGAACAACAGGGAGCATATGTTCAATCTGGAGTTAGTACAAGGGGTCTATCCGCAGTTAACGAACAGATATCATTTCTTCTGTTGATATTCTTTTTTCAGTGCATAGTGTGCTGGAAAGGAAACCATAAGGCCAGCAACGGTGATGGTGGTGGTGAAGGACGAGGAGGTGGTGGTCAAGGCAATGCTAGAGAAAGCGATATAAAAGAGAATCCTCTTGTAGCTCCTATAGTAAATGTGATCGATGTGCATGCAGCTGGGATTGGCAAGAAGTCTGAAACAGAAATTGGATGCAACAATACTGCATCTGGAAATAATCTTCTTGCTGTTAATGAACCTAAGAAGGAAGAATAACTTTGAAAAAGTAATAAAGGGATGAAGTGTGTTACATAGTCATGGGATAATTTCTCGTGCTTAATATTTCTTGTGCTAGTGTCATGTACGTGTTTGCTTCCTTTTTATATCGGTTCCTTCATTTTGTGTGTGTGTAATATGTATGTTAACTTGTCTATTTAATGAGCAACTATGGTATTGTGTACCTGTGTGTATGTAATAAGTCCGTTAACTTCTCTATTTAATGATTAGTTATGGTATTGTGTTCCTGTGAGGATGCTGCTTTTGTTTGATTGAGTTAAGATAAGATGTTGATCTATTGGATTGAAACCGAATTAAGCTAAAAGCTTAAGTAGTTAGGAATTGGTTCCAATTTTCTATTTAAGTCTCTTTAGTTTTTTCAACCATTTCCAATGTGAGATTGTGTCCACAAATGAATCCAAACATGATCCTCTCAGGTTTGATGAGTATAAGGAACTGTGGACTAAGTAGTGCGTTCACCACTATCTAACCTTAGATCCATGCAGAGCAGAAAGGTTTGCATATCAGTGTACTAATCTAAGGATTTTTCTTCCAAAAGCACTAATTAACTAACCACTTTTCGTCATTCATTTGGACACAAAAGGAAACACAGAAAAAGTAATACAACAAGCATTACCCTTCTTTCAAACATTTGACTTGCAGGTCTTTTTGATCTGATTACCGTCAACATTTCAAAAAGAAAAGAAAAACTCAACCTAACTCTTTAGAAATATGGAATGATTATAATCTTAAGTGGCTTGTAATTTGAGCTTGGACTTAGGCCTTTGTGATTTTTAAGGGTAAATTACATTTAAATACCCAAAGTTTGCCCGATATTACAGCAAAACACCCAAAGTTTCGAAACCCTACACTTAGATACCCAAATTTTCTAAAAGTTGTACTTTAATATCCAATGCATTGCAAATGTACAGATTGTCGCCCCAAAACTCTCATGTGACCTACGTTACCTGGGTACTTCAAATCGAAAGTTGTACCCGTACCCGACACGTACCTGTACTGAAATTTCTAGGACACTTCTTGAACACATACATGCGTTTATTCAGGCGTATACTCAATTATATAATACATGTTTTAATTTAAAACAATCTTCATACACTTCTTGGACATATATTTTACACTTCACATCTATTTCTTTTATATTGATCTTATGTAAATGAGAAAGCACTATTGATTTTAGTAAATTATTAACTTTGATACATATAAATAAATATAACATACATATATATAGCCATGTGTCTGGACCCTACCTTTTACAAATTTGTCATGTCTTGTACACGTACCTGTACCTATTCAACTTAGCATGTGACACTCAACTACTATTTTTAGAACATGTTAACCCTTACCTTTTATAAATCTATTATTAAACCACTCAAATCCTACTTTAAACGGGCCCAAATTCTATCTTAAAATAGGATTTTGAGCAGTTTAACAATAGATTTAACAAAAAAAAATAAGGGTTAAAATATTCTAAAAATGGCATGCAAGTGTCACATGAGAATTTTCGGGGCGAAATTCTCATGTTTGCATTGCACTAGGTATTAAAGTGCAGTTTGGTATTTGAGTGTAGGGTTTTAAACTTTGGATATTTTGGTGCAATATTGGGAAAACTTTGGGTATTTAAGTGTAATTTACCCTTGTTTTGATGGAGGTGTTCTTGCGCACCCACAATTGCAATCCTCAGACAATCTTTTATGGCCCAGGCCCGAGCTTAGATTTGTTTTCTGCTCAAGAAGTAGCCTTCTCTCTTTGGGCTGCCTAAGCTTAGAAACAAACTATTGACTTAAGAAATCAGGTTTTCCAATTATTAGATTTGAACTGTTTAACGATCATCATGTTTCTTTCACATGCTTCAGGACCGCTGGATTAAATGAAAGGAGAAGGATATCTATAATCTAGGAAGAATGCAATCTAAGAATAAAAAGCTTCAATGATTTTAGAAGTTACAGAAGCAAGATTTTCTTGAAGGCATTGGGCCAATAAGGATGGGGCCCAGAGTGATAAAAGGAATCAGACACCAGACTAGGCCAATTCGTTTGAGCCAGAAATATATACCCTGAAGCCTGGACCCATTATTCCATATCTAAGTCTGATGTCCCTTGTGTAGGTGGCTAATAGCTAGGGATGCAAAAGAATATGGATGTCAGCATATATATCTATATAATAGCATTTATCATATCCGTATTCACCTACTAATAACGAATACGGTTGCAACTATGAACATAGCAAGGGGTCAAGAGCGAACAATTCTGAGATAATCAAGCCAATGGTTTTGATCCCCAGTGTTCATTAAAAAAAAGAAAAAAGCAAACAAAAGAAATTTACAACCATTAAAGTGAGATAACTATCCTAAAATTTACCAAACACAAAAAATCACAAAATGGCCAAGATTAACCTGTCTAGACATAGTTTAAGAGTTTGACCATTTAAAGTGAGAGATTTACTAATCCTCCTGTTTAGGCGGGTTTAAAAAGAATCCCTTTTATCTATAAAGAGAATTAGCAACATTCCTCTATTCCCAAAGACCATAAAAGAACCCAATTATTAAAATAAATTTCACCTAACAGGTAAACCAATTAATCTTCCCTTACTCTAAAAAGGTTTAACTGGCTTAGATTTGTTATTCAAGGTTTTCCACAGGCGAAGTCTATAGGCATGCCAAAGCTACTAGACTTAAAGTTTGCGCATGCTCGCAACCTCAGTCTCCAAAAAAGCCACAGACCTTGCGACTGAGACCACTCTGAGCTCCTCTTCCACAACATGGTATATTACTTGATTGTGACATGAAACCTTACCGGGTCAAGAAAAAGGGAAAAGCTTCACATCCTTATCGGGCGGTGCCGACCCACTAGCCCGATAAGCTGTCCAATGACAGCGCGCCACGTCAGACAACGAAGACCCACTTTGGCTATGTTGGAAAAAGCCAGTGCTAGCTATTGGAATAGGAAGTGAGATAAGAATTGTTTACCTATTAAAGGGATATCTCAGTGGAGAGGAAAGGGAGGAGATGCTTTCCAAACACTTTTGTGCTTGCTTAGGAACAAAAGTATTAATTGAATTCATTGCATTATGACAAGTTCATGAAACCCATCATCTTGTCTGTGGACTATTTTTGTTTAATCTGGTCCCCCTCAAAAACAAATATTCTTTGGAGATTAGGATTGGCTAATGAAGGAATGGCTTTGATCAGATGAGCACTTTGGATATATTTGGGTAGGAGTTGAATCCAGAATTTACCAGGATCTGCTTTAAAATGAAAGCTCAAACTCATAATAGATGTGTATCTAGCATGCATGTCTGATGATCTCATGAATTTGTTTGTAATATACTATACACATTATTTAATCTAAACATGACTCATCATAAAACTCAATTCAGAAATGTACCATATGTTTATCATGACAAAGTAAGCATATGATATCCTGAAGAAGATTCAATTCTCAAAGAACTAGTACTCAGTTTCACAAAGCGGTTAGTGCTTGATTGTGCTTAATGGAAATACTGGATTCAAATATCCCTTTAATACAAATGGAAAAGAACAAAAGATAAAAGTATTGCTATAGACAAGCAATCCTTACAAGAATAGCAAATATACCAACTACCAAAAGATTGCTATACTGTATAATAATTATGCATCAATATAATAGTTGAGTCGGGTACTAAGGACAATAGAATAATCACCTTACCCACGTAAGCAAAAATGTTATAGAACAAAAGTATGCTGATGAGAGTGAGAGATCAGCCTATTTCACAGTGCTAAATACATTTTCTTATAAAACTAAAAAAAATTGTAAAAAGTTAGGTGTCCAGTCTTAAAGTAATAATAATAAACAAGTAGACACACACATACACAACAACAAGAACAACAAAGAGAAAGGAGGTAATTGGATTAATGCTTGTTAGTTTCTACTCGCATATAAACATTAAATAACTGAGTTGCTCCAATTTGATGAGTTTAGATTGTCCTACATAAGATTATTAAAAAAGTACGGTACTCCTAAGGTTATACCATTCTAGAAGCTCCATGGCAAAAGATTCTGTAGCCCAAGGAACAAGAAAACCTAAACTGTAAAGATACCATGAATTAGAAAAAGAAAAGATCGTTGTCGAGTTCCAGTAAAGGGAATTCATAGGGGCAAGCGTGCCTGAGTTAGTTGAGAACATAATGCCACCACCCACTGAGAGCAATTTCCCCAAAACTTACTATCTCAGTGGACCACTTCATGATCTCATGCTAACCTCCCTCCCCACTTTCAGCTAACCTCCCTCCCCACTTTCAATAACACCCTCAAATGAGGGTAAAATACTAGTTATGCCATCCTAAGGAATCAAGCTCCAGCCAATTGCCTTAGACATAGGAAACTATGAAATACGCATGATGAGTACATGAAGTAGGGAACAAACCAACAAGTGTCGCAGAAAACATAGGTGTAGAGGATTAATATAGGTTCCAAATATAAAGGAATTGAGGTTCCTTTCATTGATAAGTTTTTAACACAAGCGATATGCAAGACAACAAACATGCCAACATCTGAATATGGTGTATGAAATGCTAGAAAAGAAGAAGAAGAAAAAACACAGATATCAAGAGGCACAGGCAGATTACTGTGATAATTTTATTATGATTCAAATTTATGATCATGGAAAATTAAGGCTAATCTTGTTTTTGAAATAAATATAATGTATGTACTGACCTCTGAGTGAAATTTGGAATGAAATCCTTGATATGCCTAGGAATAAAAGAGGCTTTTTTTTTCTTTTTCTTAATCACATCTCCCATGTTATCTGCAAATCATAGATATATTCCTGCACAAAAATAAATAAATTAAAAAAATAAAACCTTTTATCCTGAACTTTCCAAGATATTTAATCCACATTAATGCAATGACGCCAAACTTGTTTCTTCTATGTCAGCATGATCGGGTTCGCATTAAAACCAATGATAAACTACTATTCTATGTGTTGGTGTCAAGTCCCTACGCAAATGAATGTGGGAAATAAACGTTATCATGAAGGATTAAACTCATGGACTAGGGAACAACTCTCAACATCAACTATGGCAGAAAGAGTCTAGAGGAAAAGATAAGGTAAATATATAGATCCACTAATTACTAGTGACCATAAGCATACTTTAAGCATATGCAACTTCCAAGAACTTACCAATATCCCTGAAAAATTGAAGCTCTCTAATGTTGAACTATTGCTGTAGAAAAAACAAAAAAAAAAATACTGAGTGGCATATGCTAAATATGCTTTCGATGTCAACTACAATAAGATTGACCTCAGTGGTGAACCTTATGATGATTTTTTTTTTGGAAAAAATGAATCCAGCTCTGTGAATTTCTGTTTCCACCATTCATCTACCCACTTAAAATTTCGGAGAATGGATGGCAACCCACTAAAATGGTTCCTTTAACGAGTGGTGAGATTCTGTAACACTGTGTTGAATCATTGGAAAAACGTTTAAATTGAAACTACATATATTGCAAGAGTATATAATAAGCATCACTTTGAAATTTAGCAACCAGAACATGCCAAAAATGGGCACAGCATACTAAAGAAGGTGGAGGTGGTTAGGTTGAACAACAGAATCCTGTTCTGTGCTTTCTTTTTCAAGTTCGTCCTGTTCTATTATATTGGAAGGACTGCTGGGTCCATAGTTGATTCGAGTTTGAGAGCATCATGTTGCACTTGTTATAATATTATATCACAAATGAAAGAATATTACATGTTGGTTATAACACGAGTAAGGATCGTTGATGATTTTCCATCTTTTCCCCCAAACACGATACTGGACTGGCTTTTGAACCTCAACTGTTATGCTTTCTTTTGTGCATTTATTTTCATAAAAAAATGCATATTATTCTTTGGGTCATCATACTTGGTAATCACAATCACTATAACAAGTATCACCATAGTTTATTAGAATTACAACATTATTTTTTCAAACTTATGTTTCAGATATCTAGCATTTGGACTGTTTGGTTTGATGCAAATAGCAACTGTAATTGCAGTTTGCAAGTACGTCAGTTGTAATGTTTATTTTACTGCCTTATAGTTTTTTTTTTTGCAGTTGTAGATGCAGATGGAACCACTTTTCGCAAAAATAGCTTGCAATCAATTTGGCTGCAATATGTCTGGTCATTTTTTTTGCAATTGAAGATGTAGCTAATATGCCTGGTTGCCAGATGTTTTTCGGAGGAAAAAAAAGAGAGACAATTTTTGCAACTGTGATTACATTTGAAAAGAAGACTAGTTTTACTGAAACATATAGCTGCCACAGCAATTGATATGTCGTTTTGCAAACTGCAACTACATTTATAGTTGTAATTTACAAGCAATTTCATTCGATGCCATATAAAACTTTGATCAATTGACTTTCTAGACCTGTAAACAAGTCCAAGCGTCAACACATCCAACTCCCACCACTTTGTACCAAGCGTCAACCCACTTATCTCAATCAGTCTAAAAGAAACAAAAAACTGATTCTGTGGACCATGGTGTATATTATGTCCATGGCAACTTTGCAATTACTAACCTACATTTGCCTACTTGTGCACCCTTCTTGTTTAAATACCAGCTCTCACTCCCTCCACCATCCCTCCTTCAAGCACCCTCACAATTCAGTAACCTCCGGGTTAAATTTTCCTTTCTCTCCTCTTTCCAGGTCCAATTTAAGTATAGTAACATGGGTAACTGTTTAGTTCTTGAAGCGGAGGCGAGCAAGATCAAGAGGATGGATACAGAGATCTTGAAACATCATTCACCACTGAAAGTTCATCAAGCACCGTCTCCAATTCATCAGCCAAAGAAGATGCAAACCAAGGAGACGAGCGCATGTAGAATAAAGCTGGTTATAAGCAAGCAAGAACTGAAGGAAATACTAGAAAAGGAAGGGCTCACACTTGAGGACATGATGTCTCAAATTCAGAGAGAACCGAGATATTGTTGCAAGAAGGAAAAGGAGAGAAGCGTGTCATGGAAACCTGAACTTGAAAGCATATTAGAAGTGAATTGATCTCTTTTAAGGCCTTCTTTTTCTTTTTCCTTCTTCCTTTTTTTTTTAGAGAATAAACATGCATGTAAAATAGGAGTCTGGAGGTTTTCTTTCTCTTTTCTTCCCTGTGCTTAGGCAAGAAAAGATAAAGATAACCAATGAATGATAGAATGGCGTCAGATTGATGCTTGCAGAGTCTCTTTTTTTTTTTTTGTTTAGTTAAAATAAGAATGTAAAATAGTAAAGATCCCATAATTTTTCTCTCCTTTTTTATCTCTTGGGTAAGACAGTAAAAGACAAAGATAGGCAACGAAGGATATATTTGAGTGGTGTAAGGTTGATATTCCTATAGTTCATGAATGTTGAAGTTCAAAGCAAAATTTGTGTTCTGTTCCTGAAATTGGAGGGGTTTATTCTTTGTCTACAAAGGACTGTAGTTTGGTCTTCATCTAGTTCAAAAGGTTAATTTCAATAATTTGGGAACCACGTGTTAATATCTGCTATGCTTTTCTTTTTCTTTCACTTTTTTCTCGGTAATTTGATTATACAATCTCAAGTGGACTGATGCTGACATAAGTAGCTAACTAAAATAAAATTCTCTTACACAATTTGAGAAGTTACAATTAGGATGAGCACAGTTTTGATGATCTGAGTCTGTAATGGATATCAGCCTACGAGTACGAGTTAGGTAATTCTAAGCTACAGAAACTCTTTGTCAAGTACTGCTGGAATTTCTAAAATAGCAGGACGATTCATGCATGCTAGTGCATACTGTAGAGAAATAGAAAATGCAAAGATTTATTATTCATTTAACGTTAACCTTTCTTCAATATAGATTAGGATGATATTATAAAATAGTTATGAGATATAATCATATTTAATCACATCTCACAATATCTCATTATATCTACTAACTATACTAATACCATTAACAACATCTAACACACCTTCAAGCAGCTTGTTACAAATGGAAATAAAATACCTAGTTGCAAGAGCTTTGTAATGTCACCTTTGCCCGGAATAGTTAAAGACGTCAGCAATCAGTAAAGTATTAGTGAAGTGTAGTCACAGCCAGTAGAAATCCTAGGCGGATAAGCAGTGACGGAGCTAGGAAGTTAGGCAAGGAGGTCCAAAAAATAATTAAACCTTCACCCATGGCAGTAGATTACAATCAATCTCTTTTAAGAAATCGTTCCATAATTGAGTCACCATATTAGTCACTTAAATCTTTTGAAATTAGTCCATCAAATCATGAAATTGCTATCAGGTCCACCAAATTTTCACTTATTTTGAAATTAGTCCCTCCACTCAAGAATATAAATAGCTATTGGAGGGATTAATTTGAAAAATTTTATGAGAATTGAAGGAGCTAATAGTCCACAGCAATAGATTTTACTTGGTAATCGCTTCAATTGTTATATCTACGCTTGATTGGAGGAACTAATTCCAAATAAATTAATAATTGAGAAACCTAATAGCAATATTTGAAGGACTAATTTCAAAATAATCTAAGAATTGAGACCTAATAGCCATTTCCATTATTTGAGTGTCTAATTTCAAAATACGAAAGATTTAAGGGATTAATATAGAAAAACCCCATTACCTATTTGTATTTTTATGAAATTCTAGGTAACCCAATAGAAATTCTAGGCGGGTAACCCAATAGAAATTCTAGGCGGGTAACCCAATAGAAATTCTAGGCGGGTAACCCAATAGAAATTCTAGGCGGGTAACCCAATAGAAATTCTAGGCGGGTAACCCAATAGAAATTCTAGGCGGGTAGGCCAGTAGTGAAACCCTAGACGGGTCAATCAGAAGAAGCAACGCCGGAATCAACTGCATACTTTTGCACCTAACCAACGAAATATGACGAAGAGAGATATTGCTCATGATGAAAAAATGGCATTGTTCATCGCGAGTACCCCTCAAGCTGGGCATATATAGTATATATGTTCCAGCTTGAGGGGGTACCCGTGATGAACAGTGCTTTTTCTGAGATTAGGATTTTTCAAGGAAAGGACTTTTTTTATTGAGGTTCAACAAAGATTTAGTAATCAAATGATGTAGAAGCCGAAGACGTTATCAAAGCCGCCAATGGGAAGCATGAAGGCGATAAAACCCCTCAGTGACCTTGAGATCAAGGAAGGAGAAAAAAGTCTCTCTAGGATCAAGAAGTTCTGATACCATATAGAGAAACGAAAATGCAAAGATTTATTATTCATCTAATCCTAACCTCTCTTAAAATAGAGATTATGAGAATATTACAAAATAGGTATGAGATATAATCATATCTAATCATATCTCACAAGAACTCATAGTATCTACTAAATATACTACTACCAAATTATTAATAATATCTAACACACAAAAAAACTTGTCTACCGAGAAAATATCAAGTATAAGAGTAAGCTAATGACACATCATGATGAAAGTTCACAAATTTGAACAAAGCAATGAGAAAAGGAACTAATCATCTTCTAGAAGGATGATGCAACTTAAAACCAATACTTGTCTTGGAAATTCATTAACTGTTAGATATGTGAATAAAGAACTTACTGGAAGATACTACTTAAGAATCATCTTCTAGAATACTGATTGCTTAATTTAAGACATGATACTTGGGAACAACTCAGTTGTTGCCCATAATAAATCTAATATGTGATTAGACCTCAGTACATAAAATGATGTGTATGGGCCTAATGTGAATATTAGATTATGTCGTGTATCTTGCTCAGTTTCAAGTAACCTTGTAGGCGTTGAAAAATGCTTACAAGATCCCCGAAACCAACTCGTGACGGGGAGTCGGCAAAATGACAACCCATCGAATGATACGGACGCCGAATCGTTAAGAGGCGAACCTCGCATTTGGCGAGCCTCGTCATTTGGCGAGCCTCGTGTTCATTTGGCGAACCTCGCCATCTGGCGAGCCTCGTGTTCGTTTGACGAACCTCGTCTTCTGGTGAGCCTCGTGTTCGTTTGGCGAGCCTTGTGTTCATTTGGCGAACCTCGTCATTTGGCGAGCCTCGTGTTCACTTGGCGAGCCTCGTCATTTGGCGAGCCTCGTCATTTGGCGAGCCTCGTGTTCGTTTGGCGAGCCTCGTGTTCATTTGGCGAACCTCGTCTTCGGTGAGCCTCGTGTTCGCTTGGCGAACCTCGCCATTTGGCGAGCCTCGTGTTCGTTTGGCGAACCTCGTCATTTGGCGAGCCTCGTGTTCATTTGGCGAACCTCGTCTTCTGGCGAGCCTCGTGTTCGTTTGGCGAGCCTCGTCATTTGGCGAGCCTCGTGTTCACAGCGAACCTCGCCTTTGCTTCTACCTCGGCCGACTTGGCCGAGGCACTTCGGCCAATTTGGCCAAGGCACTTCGGCCAAGTAGCCGAGGTGGCTCGGCTACTTTGACCGAGGCACCTCGGCCAAGGCTTCGTGGCCAGCACAGACCCCTCCCGACTTGTATAAATAGGGGGTCTTCGGGAGCTGGGGGCTGGATTTTGGCTGGAATCTCTGAAGGCTTCCAGCGAACTTTGGAGAGCTTGGGGTTGGATTTTGGAGAGCTTGGGGGAATTTCTGAAGATCTTTTTGGAGAGAGCTTCCAGGCGGCTTCTTGGAGCGGATTGAAGGGCGGATCTGCTTGGACTTTGGGCGGATTTTTGCGCAGTTTCGAGCACCGGCGAGCACGAACCCAGTCAACGTCAGATCTACAAGCGCAAGGTAACTGAATTCGGGTCGAACTACAGATACCCTCTAGATTAAGCTTCGTCTTAATCTCAGGGATAGCGCTGTGATTTCTCCTAGTAGATCTCACCCGCTCCGGCGATCCTCTCCTTCGTGAGTGTGATCCCCGAAGGCGATCCTCTCCTTCGTGAGTGTGATCCCCTCAGGCGCTTCGTTTCCTTCGTGAAACGAGCCCCTTCACGTCTGTAGTTCCAGAACCCGGGTCTCTACCTGGATCGGAATTGCGCGGTGGTCCACGGACACAAAAAGTCCCCGGCACAGGCAAAGAACCCACGCAAGCGAGGACCTCGATATAACAGAGATCCTCGTGTTTGTTCATAAAGGAAAAAGTTGTAATCTTTTTTGATTTTCATTGTAAGCCTTAAAATAAAAGGCGATATTTTTCTTTGAATTTGTTTCAGGCGACTGAAGTTTGTAACAGTTCAAATCAATGACAATCAAAACGACTTTTACCGCGAACAAGCCTCATTTGGAGAGTACCTAACTCTGAAGATATTTTAGGCAGCTCTTATCACCATCAATTGTCTTACTCTACTAGATAACCTGGCTTTTATATAAATTGTGCTACTGTAAATCCTATAAAGCAACACTAAGTGCTAACTGGATTGTGAGGGTAGAGACCTCCGATTGTATGTCTTAATCTAGGATGGATCCTGAATTCATCAGGGGAATTTTTTATTATAAAGATTTACGCAAATAACTAGTCTAATGTTGGTGTTGTATAAGAACACAAATAATAAGTTTTGGCTGCATGCCATAGTAAATTATTGTTGGATATCTTTAAGTTACAAGGTACATGTGCAAATAGAATATACATTTATAAACTTAATGTAAAACTAGAGCTTACATTCTTTATATGAATAAATAGTTTACTTTGCAGCAGTTCACTAACCATACATGCTTGGCATATTAAACTAAGAAGTAATAACAGTTTTGTACCATATTAGCAGTTTTGTACCTGGAGGATCTTACTAGTGCTCCATATATGATCATGAGAGGCTGCCAAGCTGAGTACAACATCAATCTCTATTCATCACTCTGGTCAACTTTGAATACCATTTCATTGTGACATGTAAAAGGAAGTGCATAGGAGGATAAAACTGCAGAATGAACAAGCAGAAGATTTGAGGTGTTTCAGATCCCATGTGCTCTCAAGTTGTACCTGTGAGACTTCAACAGTTGCATTATGTTTTACTGGAAAATGTTTGTTCACTTCTGATAGTATCATATAATTTGTATTCCCTTCTTTTCACATCTTCATCTGTGACAAAGCCTGATAAACATTGGAAAGTCAGTATAGTCGCAGTCTTGAACCTACCAATTGACAGAGAGAGTCACAACATATTCTATATAACATATTAAGCTAGAATATTAAGAAGGTGAGTATTGCAATATAATTAATATTTAAAATCATAAACAACAAAATCTTTTCATTATATTCTCTCAAAGTCACACTAGAACTTAAAATACCCCTATCATAGAAACCATCTTCTCGTAGTCAAGCCTAATAGTTCTCTTCATCTTCTCATCGAAAGTCAAACCAATTGTTAGATAAAATTCCTTTAGCATCATTTCACTAATTCCACCCTCATACTCAAGGACATGCTCAGACATCTAGATCCTTCCTCATGTATCCTTAAACCTATCCAGATAATACTTCACAAGCCTAAAGAAACATGTTCAACCTTCCAACTGCAGATTTCAAGACCAACTTAAAAATTAAAATGGTAATACATCTTCTTCCTTTTAATCATCTGGGTTTTGACCTATCACTTCCTCTTTATACATTCACTTCAAGATATTCTCAAAATGATGAGTAGGGAACATGCAAACACACGTGACTCTGAAAAGATAAGTATAGAGGATTAATTTAGATTCCACATGTAAAGAACTAGAGGTTCTTTTGCATTAGTAAGTAATCACGAAACAAGTTTATAACGCAGTGCGGAAGTTATAAACCTCGGAATCCACCAAGTGTTGTTCTTTGAACCCACAAAGAACGATCTTCGAATGCACGAAGAGAATATAATAAAGAGGAATTTATTGATAAAAAATTATGCATCTAGGGCTTACAATTCTCTGCTTAAATAGAAAAACAAACTAGACTCCTACTAGTGCCAGAATTTTACCAAAAATAGAAATAACAAAACTATACTTAAAAGACTCCCTACAATTGAGGAAACAAATCGGTCAAATTTAGAATCAAATCGGATTTATTTCCTAATCAAAATAGACTCCTAAACATTACCCAAAATAGTAAAAAAAACTGACAAAACTCTGATATCTCTCAATCCGGAGGGAATTTCGCAAAACAGACAGCGGCAAACCGAACAACGGTAAGTTTGGTTGACTCCATCTCAAAAAAATACACGATTTTCATATATAATTCTTCCAATTCCGATGTACAGTTTGGGAGATATAACTCGTTCTTTGTTGCAAGTCATTTTTCTCTATCGGGCCCCCGTTTGGACTTCTGACGGTCCAGTTTCTCCAAGAATATATCCGCAGTGCGTTCTATATCAGTTTACACCGAGTTACAGAAATCCAAAAGAGCCCTAAGGGAACACTACTGGTAGGCAAGATAACAAACACGACAACATCTAAATATGTTGCAAAGAATGCTAAAAAGAATAAACACCAAAAGAGATATCAACAGGCACAGGAGTACTGCGACATGCATGTATGCATGCAATGCATATATAACACACACACACATATATATAGAGCAAATCTCCTATAAACTTAAGTTTATAGGGAATAGTGTACACCAACTTTTTTATCCATTGATGTTGCATTTAGATTTTTGCCATCAAGAGATGCACAAATCTCAAAATGGGCTTCATATCTTTTATGGATCCCAAGGCAACATCAATGGATAGAAAAGTTGGTGTATGACTATTCCCTATAAACTTAAGTTTATAGAGATTTGCTATATATATATATATATATATATATATATATATATATATATATATATATATATATATATATATATATATATATATAGTAAGTTCTATGAACTTAAGTTCATAATGAATAGTGGTGCACCAACTTTTCTAACCACTCATATTGCTTTGGGATCCGTGAAAGATATAAAGACCACTTTGAGATTTGTGCATCACAAATCTCAAGGCAAGATGAGTGGATAAAAAATTGGTGCACCACTATTCATTATGAACTTAAGTTCATAGAAGCCTTGCTCTATATATATATATATATATATATATATATATATAGTAAGTTCTATGAACTTAAGTTCATAATGAATAGTGGTGCACTAACTTTTCTAACCACTCATCTTGCTTTGGGATCCGTGAAAGATATAAAGTTCACTTTGAGATTTGTGCATCACAAATCTCAAGACAAGATGAGTGGAAAAAAAGTTGGTGCACCACTATTCATTATGAACTTAAGTTCATAGAGCCTTGCTATATATATATATATATATATATATATATATATATATATATATATATATATATATATATATATATATATATATATATATATATAATACACACATATATGTAGAGGGAAAATGTATATGAGGTAAATTCAAATGTGATTAGGAGTTGTCACATTGAAAGGTGTGGGTCTCACCACTTTATCTCTTAGTAGCTCATTTCGGTAAATGAGCCGCCACCTCAGAGACCCACTTTATCTCTTGGTAGCTCATTTTGGTAAATGAGCCGCTACCTCACAACCATCAAACCCATATGTGTGTGTGTATGAGAGAGAGAGTAAAGCTATAATAAACTTAAGTGGATATGAGCTCTTGTCCATAATTTTTAGCCTTTGATTTTGCTTTGAGATTCGTGCTACACATCAAACTTTTTAGCCTTCATCCCGAATTGTCCAAGATATTTAATTCTCAAAAGAGAAAAGACCAACTCTTTTACTGCTTACAATGACACCAAACTTGTTTCTACCATGTTACCATGATTGGGTTTGCATTAAAATCAATCATACACTACTATTTATATGAGTTGGTGCTAAGTCCCTACACAAAACATGTGGGAAATAAATGTTTTCATGAAAGATTAAACTCGTGGACTAGGTAATAGTTTCAGCATCTGCTAAAGCAGAAAGATACTGGAGGAAGGAGATAGTAAATATACAGTTCCTCTAATTACTAATGAAAGCGTAATTTCCAAAAAACTGTCAATCCCTCAAAATTGAAGCTCTCTAATGTTTAACTTTTACTGTAGAGAAACACAAAAATACTGTTCAGAGTAGCATATGCTAAATGTGCTTTAGATGTCAACTATTATATGGTTGACCTCAGTGGCGAACCTTATGATGTTTTTTTGTGGGGAAAGTAAATTCACCTCTGTAATTGTCAGTTTCCAACATTCATCTACCCACTTTAACATTTTAGAGAATGAATGGCAACCCACTAAAATGATTCTTTTAACTAGTATGAGATTCTGTAATGTCATGTTGAAGCGTTCAAAGATTTAAATTTAGAACATATTACAAGATTATTTAATTGAAACAGTAGGCTTTAGTTTGAGTGAGCTTTAGTTTGAGTGAGCAATAAATTGGATTTGAGCAACCAGAATATAACAAAATGGCACACAGCATACTAGAAGGGGTCAGGTTGGAACAACAGAATCCTGTTCTGTATTTTCTCTTTTCAATGTATTGGGAAGGACTATTGGGTCCATAGTTGACTCAAGTTGGGAGCATAATATAGTACTTGCTATAATATAATATCATAGAAGAATATTAGATATTGGTTAGAACACGATGTACGGAAAGTTGATGACTTTCCATCTTTTCCCCAAACAGGACAACCAACAGGCCTTTGAATCTCAACAGTTATGTTTTGTTTTCAGCATTTAGTTTCATAAACCTTGCATTGTATTAAGGCCATTATACTTGGTAACCACAATCACTACAACAAGTAGCATTATACTTTATTAGAGAGATAACATTGTCTCTTTAAAGTTATATAAACTTCAAATATCTAGCATCTAGGATTGTTTGGTTTATTGCAAACACAATTGCAAGTGCAGTTTGCAATAAAGTATAACAGTTGTAATGTTTATCATGATTATATATATATATATATATATATATATATATATATATATATATATATATATATATATATATATATATATATATATATATATATATATATATATATATATATATATATATATATATATATATATGGAAATGATGGGTATGAGGTGACAGCTCATTTTACAAAATGAGCTACCAAGAGATAGAGTGGTGAGGTCCACACCTTTTGATGTGACTAGCAAGGTGGGCCTCACCACATGGCTATCTCTTGATAGCTCATTTAGCAAAATGAGCCGTCACCTCATACACATTATTTCATATATATATATATATATATATATATATATATATATATATATATATATATATAGACACACACACACACACAGACAGTTGTAGATGCTAAAGGAACCTCTTTTGGCAAAAATAACTTGTGATCAATTTGGTGTTGTCACTTTTTTGCAATTGCAGGTGTAGCTGACATGAAAATTCATACTTTTACAACTGTAATCACCCACAACAAAAAAAAAAGAGACGACTGTATTTCTCGCAAAACAAATAGTTGCAACCGTAATTTATATTTCTAAATGCAAACTCTAACTGCAGTTGTAGTTGTAATATGCAATGAACCTAACGAATAAAGAAATTTCATTTCCTGACATATTTGTTATTGGCAAATGGTTTTGAGTATTATTTTGAGAAAACTACAAATAACACCAGTTTTTTTGGCGAGTTGTACAAATTTCTAGTTATCTTTTATATCCATTCTTTGATCATGAAAACTTTACTCAATTGACTTGTTAAGCCCTGTGAACAAGTCTAACCCTCGATATATCCAAATCCTATCACTTTGTTCTGTCCAACCTACTTAGTTCAATTAGTCTAAAAGAAACAAAAACTGATTGTGTGGACCATGATGGGAATATTAGCAGGGTGCATTCGGTGCGGATAATTTCTGATATGATACTTATCATATCCATATCCGCTACCCATCTCGGATACGGACACGGATATATCTCGTAAGGAAAATTCATATCCATATCTCATAAAATCGGATACGGATAAGGATATACATGGATATATAAGCGGATATACATGCGGATACAAAATGGATATAAGAAAACTAGATAGTATTGAAAAAAATATAGTTCATGTGATACAAAAGAGTCATTAATATGTGCATTATATCTGAAAAGCTAAGATTAAACATCTTGATCATCAAAATTAACATCAAATCTATAATCTAAGTATTAAAACTATCGTAACAGTATGACTAATATGTTTTCGGATATTTCGGATACGGATCCGGATATTTCACTACAAAACCATATCCATAACCATATCCTATCGGTTATAGATTTGAGTAACCATATCCGTATCCGTTAGGATACGGTTACAGATATTTCCTCGGATACGGATACTGTTTAGCACCCCTAAATATTAGTCAATGGCAACTTTGCGATTACTACCCTATAGGGGAGAGCAAATGGTTGGTTCGGTCGGTTTAGACCATTTTCACTCAAGCCGAAACCAAACCGAATCACTAGTTGAACCGAACCATATCGAACCGATTATTTCGGCCGGTTTGGTCGGATATTTCGCTTTTATAAGAACCACCACCAATTAGTAATTGGCGAGAACGACTCCAGCTACTCAGTAAGGGGACGACCTTCCCATCATAGCAAACACAAGAGGAAAAGATAGAATTGAGATTAAGAAAATAAAAGATTGAAAAAGAACCGGAGAGAGAAATAGGTGACTTTGAAATAGCAATGGGTTTACTTTGGGTATCCGATAGAAGGGATGCAGGGTAGCTCGTTCTCTCTCTTCATTGGATATTCATCATTGAAGACTGCTTGCAACTTGGGAATAGGCGTAACTTTGGGGCTTTAAAAGGTGCAGTGGGTGGGCCCACAAAGTTAAGAAGAGGTGCGAAATTGGGGGACTTGTGATGAGTGCATTGTGGTGGGTCCCACAAAGAGTGAGAATAAGATGCCACTGCGCGACTTTCAAGCATTTAAAACTGAGTCGGTCGGGTCGGTATTACACCAATTTACAAAAATAACCACCGTACCGAACCGAAAGTACCTAACAACCGCACCAAACCGCCAAAAATCGGACGGTTCAGTCGGTTTGTTCGGTCCAAGCCGTATTATGCTCAGCCCTACTACCCTACATCTGCCTACCTTTTCCACCCTTCTCTTTTAAATACCAGCCCTCCCTCACTCCACGATCCCGCTTTCAAAGCTCTCACAATTTAACTTCCTCCAAATTAAAATTTTCTCTCTCTCTCTCCTCTTTCCAAGTCCATAAATATAGTGACATGGGTAACTGCTTAGTTCATCAGGGACAGTCTCAATTCCCTAGCCAGACCATCTCCGATGAGTTTCCTGCAGGCAGACATCTCAATCCAATGGCTGATATGAAAAGTTGGATAGTTTACCACCTTCATCAACCAAAGAAGATGGAAACCAAGGAGACGAGTGCAGGTACAATAAATCTGGTTATAAGTAAGCAAGAACTGAAGGAAATACTAGAAAAGGAAGGGCTCACACTTGAAGACATGGTTCCTCAAATTCAGAAAGAACCTCGATATTGCCACAAGAAGGAAAAGGAGAGAAGCGTGTCGTGGAAACCTGAACTAGAGAGCATATTAGAAGTGAATGATCTCTATTAAAGCCTTCTTTTCCTTTTCCTTTTTTTTTGTTTGTTTGTTTGTTTGAAAATAAACATGTAATGTAAAATAGGATTCTGGAGGTTTTCTTTCCTTTTCTTCTCTGTGATTAGGCAATAAAAGAGAAAGATAGCCAACAAATGATAGATTGGTGTCACACCAACAATTTTTATTTTGTTTAGTTAAAAAAATGTGAAATAGCAAGGATTCTGTAAGTTTTCTCTCTACCCCTTTACTCAGATGAGAAAAGACAAACATAGTCAATGAAGGATATATCTGAGTGGTGTAAGCTTGATATTTATAGCTCATAAATGTAGAAGCAGACAAAGTAAAACTGTCGGTCTGCTACCTAAAATTTCTGGGATTTATTCTTTGTCTGCAAAAGGACTGTCATTTATTCTTCCTAGTTCAAAAGGTTAATTCAAAAATTTGAGAACCACATGTTAATTTCTGCTATGCTTTCCTTCTTCTTTCACTTTTTTCTTGGTACTTTAATTATACACACTCTATAGGACTGATGCTGACATTAATAGCTAAGCAAAAGAAAATTCTCTTATACAATTTAGTAAGTTACAACTAGGATGAGCACAGATTTCCATGATTTGAATTGGCATGGAGATCAGTCTACGAGTTAGTTGACTCTAAGCTACAGACTCCTGGCCAAATACTGCTGGAATTTCCTAAACAATTCATGCATGCTAGTGCGTTCAAGAAAACTTCAGACCAGATAAAATCAAGTAAAAGTTTAAGCTGATTAAAGCACAATCATGATGGAAGTTTATAAATTTGAAGGAATTAATAAGATAGGAACTAATCATCTTCTGAAAAGATGATGCAACTTAAAATCGATACTTAGCCTGGAAAATTCATCAACTGTTAGATATATGAATAAAGAACTTACTGGAAGATACTAATTAAGATTCATTTTCTAGATGGCTGATTGCTTAACTTAAGCTATAATACTTGGGAAGAACTTGTTTTGTCCATGAAAAATCTAATATATGATCTAGAGCTCAGTATATGAAATAATGCATATGGGCTTAATGTGAATATTAAATTATGTTGTGCATCTTGTTCAGTTTCAAGTAACCTCCTTTGGAGAGTACCTGACTCAGAAGACCTTTTTGGCAACTCTTATCATTGTCATATGTCTTAATCTAATAGCAAACCCGGGTTTGATATAACTTCTGCCACTGAAAACCCTATGAAAGCAACATTCAGTACTAACTGGATTATGAAAGTAGAGACCTTAGATTTTTATGTTTCACTCTAGGATGGAACCTGAATATGTTACAGAAAAATCTGATTACAAACATTTGCTCAATTAATATTTGGTGTCGATAAGAAAACATATAGTTTTGGCTGCATGCCATAGTAGATTATTTTTGGCTGATATAAGAGCAGATTGAAGACAAACTTAATATGAATCCAAAGGTTACATTTTTATATGAATAAATAGTTTAGTTTGCTGCAGTTCACTAACCGCATGCTTAGCGATCTGAAAGTATATTATTAAACTAAGAAGAATTAGCAATTCAGTACCCGGAGATCTTATTAGTGCTCCTTATATGATCAGAGAGGCTGTCGAACTGAGTACAATATCAATGACTTCAACAGTTGTATTATGTTTCACTGGAAAATGTCACTTCTGATACCATCATATAAATTGAATTCTCTCCGTTCAATATCTTCGCCTGTCATAAAGCGTGATAAAATGGGAAAGTTAGGATAATCTCACTCTTGGACTTACCAATCACAATGTAAGACAACATATTCTATAGAGCATATTAAGCTAGAATATTAAGAGGGCTAATATTAATAATGTAATCAATATTTAAAAATCATAAACAAGAAAACTTTTTCATTATGATTCTCACACTTGAACTTAAATTACCTCTATTGTAGAAATGATCTTTTCAGTGCCAAGCCTTCTAATCCTCTTCATCCCCGAATAGAAAATCAAACCAATTGTCAGATAAGATTCCTTTTGCAACATTTCACTAATTCCATTCTCATACTCAAAGACATGCTCAGACATCTAAATTCCTTCATGTATCCATAGGCATGTCCAGATATAGTTCAACAAACCTACAGATACCATGTTCAACCTTTCAACAGGTTTCAAGACTTCAACTTAAATGCTAATATATCTTCATCTTTTAATCATACTAGGTTTTATGCACGTGCAATGCACGGGTTAAATACCAAGATTAAGTATATTTTTTGATCAACTTGATTAAGTATATTTGGTTTATTTCCTTACTAAAATTTATTCCTCGGTTCCACTTTGATGGCTTTTGCTCACTTATGTCTCTAAACTTGAATATTGTGATTATTATTTTTTAAATATTCGTTTAAATGAGCTACACCCAATTTAAATTTTCATGTTGATAATTGAATTGACATGAAACAAATGTAATCCAAATCCAATTTGAATTATCATGTTATTAAGAGCGACATGAAACCAAGCTTGACCTAAGAAAGTATAGTGTTGCAAAATAAAAAATATTTTTAAAAAATAGCGTTCTAAAAGGAAGATGAATAATTAAAGCTAATAAGACAAGATGATTAGTTAAAAGTGGGCTAAAATGACACAAAAGAGAATATAGAGTTTGTTCCTAATCCTTGATAGACTTTAAAAAATTTATAAACTAAAGATTAATGCTAACTCTAGTACACTTTTATATGATGAAAGCATCTACATAAGCATATAAAGTACTAAAAATGTTCATGAAAATTCTTTCTAAAGATTCCTAATTTCTCAAAAAATAAACTATTCTATAAAATTTTCAAAAACAAGTGTCTTTTATTCCTTCGTTTTATTTTTTATTGAGACGTCATCAATCCTTCTCCACCTTTATGTTTTTCGATAAAATTGGACTAATTTTAGATCTTTGAAAAAGAATAATAAAACCTTAAATTAGAAGTTAAGTTTATATATCCGAATGAAAGAATATCAAACAACTACTCTTTTCTTTGCTAAGTTTTAAAATTTTAGTCATTTTTATGTGTTTTGAATTTTGAGGGTGCTTTTGCAAATTTTGAAACTTTGAGAGAGTTTTAAAATATTTTAAAGTTTAAGTTGGGTGCTTGTAATTTTCATGTTTCGTGTGTTGGTGGTAAGTTTTGAATGTCAAGATATTTCTTGCAACTCTGAAATTTTGAGGGTGTTTTTGTAATTATTAAAACTTTGGATTGTTTGTTGTAAAATTCAAAATTTTAGTGGTCCACTGATAATTTCCGATTTGATATGTAATTGGTTATAAGTTTTAAAATTTTAGGGTTTTTGTGATTTTTAACTTTTGAAAGAGTTTTTGTGATTTTTATAACTTTGAGGTTATTTTTACAAATTTTAAATTTTCGCACGATGGTAATCCCTTGAATTCATCTTTGTTGTTCAGAAGTTTTAAATTTTCAAAATTTCGGGTGTTTTTTATTATTTGAACTTTTGAGGGTGTTTCTATAGTTTTTGAAACATTTAGGTTGTTAATTGCAAATTTTGTTTGAAATTTTTGGGTTTTTGTAATACTTCATATATTATAGCATATTAGTTTTTACCTTAACAAACTAATATCGTGGAGTCGCTTCATGTATTTTATTAATCTTATTTTTAAAATTATTGTCAGGTAGTTCACATGGGATTAGGAAAGGATATATTTATGATTAGGATAGATTAAAATTTAAATGAAATATTCAAAATAGTCAATGATAATATTGACCACGAAAGCTTTTTCCGAACTCGACTTTTAAAGGAGTATGATATGATTAATTATGATCCTATCAATTCTAGTTTTATACATTCATCTTGAAAGATTCTCAATGCGAATCAAAATTGCAATTTTACTAAAGCGTAAGAATCTTAATAACAGGAGAATTATTTAAAAACTTCTTTGATCCTTACAGAGGGATCTTTAGGTAGTGGGAAAATAATACCATTGTTGAAGGCATGATAAATGACATTGTCCAGTGATGAGTCTCCCTTCGTCTTCCCTATTTACCTTCACTAATGAATTTCTGGACATGAACCTGTGAAGTGGATTCACTAAAGTGGAAACACAAAAATGGCTGCAAATTCCATTAGCAGGTGGACAAACAATGCTGAAGCATAAGACAAAAAGATGAATGTAGATCTTCGTTGATATATGATAGATATGTTCAAGCTCTACTGTCGTTTGCTTTATCCTTCTTTAGTTGGTTTAGCAGAGAAGAAAATATATTGTAATGCCTCAATGACTCTCCACCAGACCAATCAATTCATATTCAAACTTGTCTTTATTGTATACAGAGTGTATCCTAGTTCTATCTCCTAGAATCCCTCAGATTCTAACAAGTTCAATCATTTAGGCTCCAGCTGATCTCTTCATCTTGGTCAATCCTCTTCCTATAACTTCAGTAGTCAATGAAAGAGATGTGCATCAAAGTCCAGTCAACGAACTAATAACCAATAAGAGTTGTCGAAACTCAATGCGAATCCATTTTAAATACAAATAACTTGCACACATACCAACAAATCTATGCCTCATTCTCACAATATGAACCATAAAATTTATCAATAATCAGCATTCACATCCTAGTTTTAGGATATAGTCTTGCTCACTCCTATAAACAAGTTTCCATTGCAAAAGTTTACACTATTTTTGTTCTAATTTAGCTTTTCCTGTACATCTTCTCTCGGAGGATCTCAAACACCCTCCTAGCAATCCTTGATAAGGGTTCCTTCTTGTTGTGATAAGAACGCAGCAGTTTGATCAAGAGTACCAAACATAAAACTCCAAACAGAAAATAAAGAAAAACACAATCACACAAGGATTTACGTGGTTCGATCAAATTGATCTACGTCCACGGCAAGAGAGGAGTTTCACTAAAATCAAGCTCAAAAATAGCATACAATGAGCACCTTAGTGAGTAGCTCAATCAAGATTGCAACACACCCTTGGCTGAAGAGAGTGTGAGAGGGACTTCACAACGTCACTATCATCTCTATTTTTTTCCTTTCTTCGGCTCAAAACCAGAGAACCCCCCAGAACATGCCAAAAAACAAACATCCCTTGATTTAAGGGATGTTTGATTTGCTCATTTATTGAGCCCTCCCTAAGTCAATTTTGTTGGGCTCCTTAAGTCAATTTTGTTGGCCAAATTCAAGCCAAAAAATCAATAATCTCCACCTTAGATTGAATTCTCAAATATCAAGAAGTTGAATAATCATCATGAACACAACTCTAAGCTTACGTGAGCTAACTCTGTAAGAAATAAAAGATGTGAAAAATAATTATTCACTTCATAATAGAACCATGAACTCCACCCTCTTGCTAACAATGCCCCAACACAGGCCACCTAACAAGTGTGAATGCCACCCAAGTCCAAGCAAGGCTTGAACTTGAAAGTCGGACCGGTTTGATCAACATGTCAGCTGGATTATCTGCAGTACCAATCTTCTTGATTGTGATGCTTCTCTCAGCAGTTGCCTCATGAATGAAATGATATCTAAAATCAATCTGTTTTGTCCTCTCGTGATGTGCTGAGTTTTTAGTTAGGTGTATCGCACTATGATTATCGCAAAAGACAACTGAACTAGCTTCCTGCTGAAGTCAAAGCTCACCAACAAGGTTTCTCAACCAAATGGCCTCTTTTACCACTTCTGTTGCTGCCATGTACTCTGCCTTTGTAGTAGACAAAGCCACTATCGACTGTAGAGTCGATCTCCAACTAATAGTTGAGCCAGATAGAGTAAAAAGATAACCAGTCAAAGATCTCCTTTTATCAAGATCACCAGCATAGTCAGAATTCACAAAATCTACAACTGAGACTCCCAAAGTACTGTTGTTAAAAATCAAACCCAACTCTGAGGTACCCTTGAGATACCCAAGGATCCACTTCACTACCTCCTAATGTGCCTTACTTGGCTGAGCCATATATCTGCTGACTACACTGACTGCTTGGGCAATGTCTGGACGAGTGCAAATCATAGCATACATAATTCTACCCACTGTACTAGAGTATGAAACTCGGGACATCTCCTTTTTCTCGGTTTCATTCTTAGGTAAATCTGAAACTGAGAGCCTAAAGTGTAAAGCCAAAGGAGTCGTAACGAGCTTGGCCTTTTTCATCCCAAAACGCTTAAGCACCTTTTCAATATAACTCTTCTGTGAGAGATATAATGTTCCAGCTTTTCTGTCCCTCTTGATCTCCATCCCTAATATCTTCTTTGCTACACCAAGATCTTTCATCTCAAACTCCTCATCGAAGTTGTTTCTTCAAAATATGAATCGTGACATATTCTTAACAATAAGCATATCATTAACATATAATAGAAGATAAATAAAAGAATCATCTCCTATATGCATATAGTACACACAACTATCATAAGTACTTCTCGAGTACCCATGACTAAGAATAAAATTATCAAACTTCTTGCACCAATCGTCTCTGAGATTACTTCAAGCCATACAAAAAAATTCAATCAAAACATGATCTTCTTTACCTTCTATGAAGTATCCTCGGTGAGATATATAGATGGTCTCCTCGAGCTCACCATGCAAAAATACAGCTTCACATCGAGCCGCTCAAGCTCTAGATTAAATAGAGCAACCATGACAAGCAATACACGGATGGAGGTATGCTTCACAACCGAGAAAATACCTCATCATAGTCAATTCCCTCCTTTTGTCTATAACCCTTCGCCACCAACCGCTTTGAATCTAGCATCTTCAACCCCAGGATCCCTTCTTTCTTCTTAAAATCCACTTGCATCCAATTGCCCTCTTACCATTAGGTAATTGCACCAAATCCCAAGTCCGTTCGATAAAGTGACTCGAAGTTCTTCTATCATAGCCGTGGCCCAATGACCAGATTCTCTGCATGAGACAGCTTCAGTAAAGTTTGATGGCTCTTGAATACCCATCTCTTTAGCTGTCGTGAGAGCATACGCCACTAACTCAGCATGTGCATATCTCTAAGGACGTCTGATCTGTCTCCTCTCTCTGTCAGTGGCTATGAAATAAGGTTGCTCGGTCTCTGTCTCATCATCATCTGAGCTTGAATCATGTTGCTCTTCTACAACTGTAGGAGCAATTTTTATAGATGACTTTTGAGAAGTCTCTCCCTCGAGCTCCACCTGAAGCTCCACCTTATCCATAGCCTTCCCTATATTTTCTGTAGACTCGACAGAAACCTTCCAATGATCAAGCATATATTTTTCATTAAAAGTAACATCTCTACTAATAATAAATTTAGGAGAATCGGGTTCAAGACTCCACAAGCGGTAGCCTTTGACACCATCTGCATATCCAACAAATATGCATTTCTTGGCTCTAGGCTCAAGCTTACCATCTCTAACATGATAGTACGCAGGACATCCAAATACCTTTAAATTTAAATAGTCACAAGGTTTACTTGACCGTACCTCATTTGGAGTCTTGTGCTCGATGGCGGTAGAAGGAGACCGATTCACCAAGTAACAAGCTGTGTTAATAACTTCACCAGAAGTCTTTATCTAATCCAAAGTTTAAGAGCATACACCTAGCTCTCTCCATCGTTGTTCTATTCATACGCTCGCCATGCCATTTTCTTTGAGTGTGCCTAACTGCAATGTCAGACGATCCCGTGACCGCATTTAACTAGTTGAACTCGCCACTACAAAACTCTAGGCCATTATCTGTTCGGAGACGTTTAATTTTCTTTCCGATTTGATTCTCAACAAGAACTTTCCACTTTTTGAAAGTTTCGAACACTTCACTTTTGCGCCTGAGAAAATAAGCCCAAATCTTCCCGAAAAATCATCAATAAACGCCAAAAATAAAGAGCACTACCTTTGGATGGAACCCGAGTAGGTCCCCACAACCGAATGGATGTAGTCGAGTGTGTCATTCGTCAGATGTGAACTCGTCGAGAACCGACACGTGTTTACTTCCCAAACACACAATGCTCACAGAAGTCAAGTGATGATGTATGATCACCACAAAGTAAACCACGTTTACTCAAAATGGTCATCCCTTTCTCACTCATGTGGCCTAAGCGCATATGCCACAACTGAGTAGTGTCCCCTCACAAGATCGGAGGACACACATGCAGAGCTTGCCACAAGACGCTTGGAGAACATAAAGACTGTTCACTTTGCTACCTTTCATCACAACCAATGAACCCTTAGTAACTCTAAGAACTCCACCTCCACCTGTGTAAGAACACCCAATAGAATCCAAAGAACTCAAAGAAATTAAATTCTTCGAAATTAAATTCTTCTTCAAGTCCGGGATGTGTCTTACATCTGACAAAGTTCTCACTATCCCATCGTGACACCTGATGCGAACTGTACCAATCACAACTGTCTTGCAAACTGCATTGTTGCCTATCAAAACTGATCCACCACTTATAGTTTTGTAAGTAGTAAACCAATCTCTATTTGGACACATATGATAAGACGCACCAGTATCCAAGACCCATTCTCTATCGAAACGGCCATCCAAGGGGACATACTGCAAGAACCGTCTCCGCGACATCGGCAACATGAGCCTTTGCCATATTTGCTGAATCTGAGGTTTCACACGCTGGTTTTCTTTCTTCTTTAGAGCATAACATTCTGACATGTAATGCCCTTTCTTGTGACAGTAGAAACACTCAACTTGTTTCGTCTTGAGTGAACAGGCTTCAATGGTTTCGCTTTCCCTTTACTACCCTCTCTAGTATTCGATCTACCTTCAGCGCACCATCACCGCTTATCGATACCTTTTCCATCTAACTTTGTTCTTAACTCGCCAGAATTCAAAAGGCCTTCATATCCTCAAGACTTATGGATTCCCTTCCATACAACATAGAGTTGATAAAGTTTTCATAAGAGTCGCAAGGAACACAACACAATGAGAGCTTGATCTTCATCATCAATCTTAAGATCCGTGTTTTCATATCCATGATAATTTTATTAAATTCATCGGGGTGTTCTGAATGGGTGTACCTTCTTTCATCTTCGCGTGTAAAGCCGTTGCTTCGTGTACAATCTCGTAATAAGAGATTTCTTCAAGTAGAGCGCTCGAAGCCACCACAACCCCGCTGCCGTTTCCTCATCAGCAACTTCACAAAGCACATTGTCGGATAGTGACAATTGGAAGGCGCTGTGAGCCTTTTCGTCAATCTCTTCGATCTCAGCACTAGTCATATCCTCTGGGTATTTCCCATCGATAGCTCTTACCGTGCCTTCACATCGTAACAAAGCCTTCATCTTATCCTCCATAGGCCGAAATTGTTCTGACCATCGAATATCGACACCGAGAACTTTACAGAAGCCATTGTGGAAGACTGAAAGCAGTCCTAGAACCGAGACGCTCTGATACCAGTTTGTTGTGATAAGAACGCAGCGGTTTGATCCAGAGTACCAAAAATAAAATTCCAAACAGAAAATAAAGAAAAACACAATCATACAAGGATTTATGTGATTCGATCAAATTGATCTACGTCCATGACAAGAGAGGAGTTTCACTAAAATCAAGCTCAAAAACAACATACAATAAGCACCTTAGTGAGTAGCTCAATCAAGATTGCAACACACCCTTAGCAGAAGAGAGTGTAAGAGAGCCTTCACAATGTCTCAGTTGAAGAGAGTGTGAGAGGGACTTCAACGTCACTATCATCTCTATTTTTTCTTTCTTAGGATCAAAACTAGAGAACACCCGAACATGCCAAAAACAAACATCTCTTGATTTAAGGGATGTTTGATTTGCTCATTTACTGAGCCCTCCCTATGTCAATTTTGTTGGGCTCCCTAAGTCAATTTTGTTGGCCAAATTCAAGCCAAAAAATCAACACTTCTTATTCACTTTTGGTGATTCTTCCTTCTTTGGATCAAGATCAACCTTTCTTGTAACAGTAGGTTCCTCATTTATCATATCTTCTAAACTTCCAGTGGAGACACATGAATCTACAAGGCCTTCTAGTGGTACTCCATGCTTTTCGTTCTCATCGTAATCATCCACCTCATCATCCACAATTTTCCCAGTATTATTCCCCAATTCTCCTTCTACACTTATTTGATTCTCGGTTTCCAAACATCTATTTCCATCAACATGCATCTTTGTTTCCTTTCCATGCAACTTATCTAAAATCCTCCACGTCACAGCATCCGGCTTCAATCCATTCTTCCTCATCTCACCCAATAGCTGATAACCCTCCTCCTTTAATCCAACCTTACAAGCAGCATCAATAAGGATATTATAGTTTACAATCCCTGGACAAATACCACAATCTACCAACTCATATAAGAAATCACAGGCAGCCTCAAATTTCTAAACGGCATAAACCTCTAAGAATCGCAGCATAAACATAGTCATCATGAATCTTTGAAGGCCATATAACATCATCCCAAAACCCTTTTGCCTCCTCAAATTTCTCAAATATCCCTATAATACAAATGCAAAAGAACAAAAGATAAAAGTCTTGCTATAGACAAGCAATCCTTATAAGAATAGCAAATATGACAACTACCAAAGATTGCCATACTGTATAATAATTATGCATCAATATAATAGTTGAGTCAGGTACTAAGGAGTAAGGACAATAGAATAATCACCTTACCCACGTAAGCAAAAATGTTATAGAACAAAAGTATGTTGATGAGAGTGGGAGATCAGCCTATTTGACAGTGCTAAATACATTTTCTTATAAAACTAAAAAATTGAAAAAGTTGGTGTCCGGTCTTTAAGTAATAATAATAAACAAGTAGACACACACATACACAACAACAAGAACAACAAAGAGAAAGGAGGTAATGGATTAATGCTTGTTAGTTTCTACTCGCATAAACATTAAATAACTGAGTTGCTCCAATTTGATGAGTTTAGATTGTCCTACATAAGATTATTTTAAAAAAAAGTACAGTATTCCTAAGGTTAAACCATTCTAGAAGCTCTATGGCAAAAGATTCTGTAGCCCAAGGAACAAGAAAACCTAAACTTTAAAGATATCATGAATTAGAAAAAGAAAAGATCGTTGTCGAAGTTCCAGTAAAGGGAATTCATAGGGGCAAGCGTGCCTGAGTTAGTTGAGGACATAATGCCACCACCCACTGAGAGCTATTTCCCAAAACTTACTATCTCAGTGGACCACTTCATGATCTCATGCTAACCTCCCTCCCCACTTTCAGCTAACACCCTCAAATGAGGGTAAAATACTAGTTATGCCATCCTAAGGAATCAAGCTCAAGCCAATTGCCTCAGACATAGGAAACTATGAAATATGCATGATGAGTACATGAAGTAGGGAACAAACCAACACGTGTCGCAGAAAACATAGGTGTAGAGGATTAATATAGGTTCTGAATATAAAGGAATTGAGGTTCCTTTCATTGATAAGTTTTAACACAAGCGATATGCAGGACAACAAACATGCCAACATCTGAATATGGTGTATGAAATGCTAAAAAGAAAGAGAAAAAACACAGATATCAAGAGGCACAGGCAGATTACTGTGATAATTTTATTATGGTTCAAATTTATGATCATGGAAAATTAAGGCTAATCTTGTTTTTGGAATAAATATAATGTAATGTACTGACCCCTGAATGAAATTTGGAATGAAATCCTTGATATGCCTTGGGATAAAAGAGGCTTTTTTCTTTTTCTTAATCACATCTCCCATGTTATTTGCAAATCATAGACATATTCCTGCACAAAAATAAATAAATTAAAAAAATAAAACCTTTTATCCTGAACATTCCAAGATATTTAATCCACAATGCAATGACGCCAAACTTGTTTCTTCTATGTCAGCATGATTGGGTTTGCATTAAAACCAATCACAAACTACTATTCTATGTGTTGGTGTCAAGTCCCTACGCAAATGAATGTGGGAAATAAACGTTATCATGAAGGATTAAACTCATGGACTAGGGAACAACTCTCAACATCAACTATGGCAGAGAGAGTCTAGAGGAAAGGATAAGGTAAATTTATAGATCCACTAATTACTAGTGACCATAAGCATACTTTAAGCATATGCAACTTCTAAGAACTTACCAATATCCCTGAAAAATTGAAGCTCTCTAATTGAACTATTGCTGTAGAAAAAACACAAATAATACTGAGTGGCATAAGCTAAATATGCTTTCGATGTCATCTACAATAAGATTGACCTCAGTGGTGAACCTTATGATGATTTGTTTGGGCAAAAATGAATCCAGCTCTGTGAATTTCTGTTTCCACCATTCATCTACCCACTTAAAATTTCGTGAATGGATGGCATCCCACTAAAATGGTTCCTTTAACAAGTGATGAGATTCTGTAACACTGTGTTGAATCATTCGAAAAACGTTTAAATTGAAACTACATATATTGCAAGAGCATATAATAAGCTTCACTTTGAAATTTAGCAACCAGAACAAGCCAAAATGCGCACAGCATACTTAAGAAGGTGGAGGTGGTTAGGTTGAACAACAGAATCCTGTTCTGTGTTTTCTTTTCAAGTTAGTCCTGTTTAATTATATTGCAAGGACTGCTGGGTCCATAGTTGATTCGAGTTTGAGAGCATCATGTTGCACTTGTTATAATATTATATCACAAATGAAAGAATATTACATGTTGGTTATAACACGAGTAAGGATCAATGATGATTTTCTATCTTTTTCCCCCAAACAGGATACTGGACTGGTTTTGAACCTCAACTGTTATGCTTTGTTTTGTGCATTTATTTTCATAAAAAATGCATATTATTCTTTGGGTCATCATACTTGGTAATCACAATCACTATAACAAGTATCACCATAGTTTATTAGAATTACAACATTATCATTTCAAACTTATGTTTCAGATATCTAGCATTTGGACTGTTTGGTTTGATGCAAATAGCAACTGTAATTGCAGTTTGCAAAAAGTACATCAGTTGCAATGTTTATTTTACTTCACTTATAGTTTTTGCAGTTGTAGATGCAGAAGGAACCACTTTTCTAAAAATAGCTTGCAATCAATTTGGCTGCAATATGTCAGGTCATTTTTGCAATTGAAGGTGTAGCTAATATGCCTGGTTGCCAGATGTTTTCGGAGGGAAAAAGAAAGAAAAAGAGAGAGACAATTTTGCAACTGTGATTACATTTGAAAAGAAGACTAGTTTTACTGAAACATATAGCTGCCACAGCAATTGATATGTCGTTTTGCAAACTGCAACTACATTTATAGTTGTAATTTTCAAGCAATTTCATTCGATGCCATATAAAAACTTTGATCAATTGACTTTCTAGACCTGTAAACAAGTCCAAGCGCCAACATATCCAACTCCCACCACTTTGTACCATCCAACCCACTTATCTCAATCAGTCTAAAAGAAACAAAAACCGATTCTGTGGACCATGGTGTATATTATGTCCATGGCAACTTTGCAATTACTAAGCTGCATTTGCCTACTTGTTCCCCCTTCTTGTTTAAATACCAGCTCTCACTCCCTCCACCATCCCTCCTTCAAGCACCCTCACCATTCAGTAACCTCCGGGTTAAATTTTCCTTTCTCTCCTCTTTCCAGGTCCAATTTAAGTATAGTAACATGGGTAACTGCTTAGTTCTTGAAAGGAGGAAGCAAGATCAAGAGGATGGATACAGAGATCTTGAAACATCATTCACCACTGAAAGTTCATCAAGCACCGTCTCCAATTCATCAGCCAAAGAAGATGCAAACCAAGGAGACGAGTGCACATAGAATAAAGCTGGTTATAAGCAAGCAAGAACTGAAGGAAATACTAGAAAAGGAAGGGCTCACACTTGACGACATGATGTCTCAAATTCAGAGAGAACCGAGATATTGTTGCAAGAAGAAAAAGAGAGAGCGCGGTCATGGAAACCTGAACTTGAAAGCATATTAGAAGTGAATTGATCTCTTAAGGCCTTCTTTTTCGTTTTCCTTCTTTTTTCTTTTTTCTTTTTTTTTTTTTAGAGAATAAACATGCATGTAAATAGGAGTCTGGAGGTTTTCTTTCTTTTCTTCCGGTGCTTAGGCAAGAAAAGATAAAGATAGCCAGTGAATGATAGAATGGTGTCAGATTGATGCTTACAGAGTCTTTTTTTTTGTATTTTGTTTAATTAAAATAAAATGTAAAATAGTAAAGATCCCATAATTTTTCTCTCCTTTTTATCTCTTGGCTAAGACAGTAAAAGACAAAGATAGGCAATGAAGGATATATTTGAGTGGTGTAAGGTTGATATTCCTATAGTTCATGAATGTAGAAGTTCAAAGCAAAATTTGTGTTCTGTTCCTGAAATTGGTGGGGTTTATGCTTTGTCTACAAAGGACTGTAGTTTGGTCTTCATCTAGTTCAAAAGGTTAGTTTCAATAATTTGGGAACCACGTGTTAATTTCTGCTATGCTTTCCTTTTTCTTTCACTTTTTCTCGTAATTTGATTATACAATGTCCAGTGGACTGATGCTGACATAAGTAGCTAACTAAAATAAAATTCTCTTACACAATTTGAGAAGTTACAATTAGGATGAGCACAGTTTTGATGATCTGAGTCTGTAATGGATATCAGTCTACGAGTATGAGTTAGTTAATTCTAAGCTACAGAAACTCTTTGTCAAGTACTGCTGGAATTTCTAAAATAGCAGGGCGATTCATGTATGCTAGTGCATACTGTAGAGAAATAGAAAATGCAAAGACTTATTATTCATCTAACGTTAACCTTTCTTAAATATAGATTTGGAGGATATTATAAAATAGGTATGAGATAAAATCATATCTAATCACATCTCACAATATCTCATTATATCTACTAACTATACTAATACCAAATTATTAACAATATCTAACACACCCCTTCAAGCAGCTTGTTACAAATGGAAATAAAACACCTAGTTGCAAGAGCTTTGGTAATGTCATCTTTGCCCGGAATAGTTAAAGACATCAGCAATCAGTAAAGTATTAGTGAAGTGTAGTCACAACCAAATCCTAAGCGGATAGCGTGGATCTGAGCCAAGAATTTAGGCAGGGGGTCCAAAAATAATTAAACCTTCACCCATGGCAGTAAATTATACTCAATCTCTTTTAAGAAATCGTTTCATAATTGAGTCACCATATTAGTCACTTAAATCTTTTGAAATTAGTCCCTCAAATCATGAAATTGCTATCGGTCCACCAAATTTTCATTTATTTTGAAATTAGTCCCTCCGCCAAGAATATAAATAGCTATTGGAGGGATTAATTTGAAAAATTTTATGAGAATTGAAGGAGATAATAGTCCACACCATAGATTTTACTTGGTAATCGCTCCAATTGCTATTTCTACGCTTGATTGGAGGGACTAATTCCAAATAAATTAATAATTAAGAAACCTAATAGCAATATTTGAAGGACTAATTTCAAAATAATCTAAGAATTGAGACCTAATAGCCATTTCCATTATTTGAGTGTCTAATTTCAAAATACTGAAAGATTTAAGGGATTAATATAGAAAACCACATTACTTATTTGTATTTTTATGAAATTCTAGGGAAGGGGCTAGGCCCTGTTGAGCCCTATAGGTCGCGTGCCCTTGTGGGTAAGCCAAGAGCGAGAAATCCTAAGCGGTAACCCAAGAGAAATCCTAGACGGGTAGGCTAGTAGTGAAATCCTAGGCGTCAACCGTACAGCAACACCGAATCAACTACGTACTTTTGCACCTAACCAACGAAATATGACAAAGAGGGATCTTGCTCAAGATGAAAATGGCATTGTTCATCAGAGTATTCTCGTCGGGCATATATAGTATATATGTTCCGGCTTGAGGGGTACCCGGATGAACAGGCTTTTCTTGAGATTAGGATTTTCAAGGAAATGACTTCTTTTTACCGAGGTTCAACAAAGATTTAGTAATCAAATGATGTAGAAGCCGGCGTTATCAAAGCCGCCAATGGGAAGCATGAAGGATAAAACCCTCAACGACCTCGAGGTCAAGGAAGGAGAAAAAGTCTCTAGGATCAAGAAGGTTCGATACCATATAGAGAAATAAAAATGCAAAAGATTTATAATTTATCTAATCCTAACCTCTCTTAAAATAGAGATTATGAGAATATTACAAAATAGGTATGAGATAAAATCATATCTAATCATATCTCACAGTAACTCATAGTATCTACTAAATATACTACTACCAAATTATTAATAATATCTAACACACAAAAAAATTCTACCAGAAAATATCAAGTATAAGAGTAAGCTAATGACACATCATGATGAAAGTTCACAAATTTGAACAAATCAATGAGAAAAGGAACTAATCATCTTCTAGAAGGATGAAGCAACTTAAAACCAATACTTGTCTTGGAAATTCATTAACTGTTAGATATGTGAATAAAGAACTTACTGGAAGATACTAATTAAGAATCATCTTCTAGAATACTGATTGCTTAATTTAAGACATGATACTTGGGAACAACTCAGTTGTTGCCCATAATAAATCTAATATGTGATTAGACCTCAGTACATAAAATGATGTGTATGGGCCTAATGTGAATATTAGATTATGTCGTATCTTGTTCAGTTTCAAGGAACCTCATTTGGAGAGTACCTAACTCTGAAGATATTTTAGGCAGCTCTTATCACCATCAATTGTCTTACTCTACTAGACAACCTGGCTTTTATATAAATTGTGCTACTGTAAATCCTATAAAGCAACACTAAGTGCTAACTGGATTGTGAGGGTAGAGACCTCCGATTGTATGTCTTAATCTAGGATGGATCCTGAATTCATCAAGGAAATTTTTTATTATAAAGATTTACGCAATTAACTAGTCTAATGTTGGTGTTGTATATGAACACAAATAATAAGTTTTGGCTGCATGCCATGGTAAATTATTGTTGGATATCTTTAAGTTACAAGGTATATGTGCAAATAGAATATACATTTATAAACTTAATGTAAAACTAGAGCTTACATTCTTTATATGAATAAATAGTTTACTTTGCAGCAGTTCACTAACCATACATGCTTGGCATATTAAACTAAGAAGTAATAACAGTTTTGTACCATATTAGCAGTTTTGTACCTGGAGGATCTTACTAGCTCCATATATGATCATGAGAGGCTGCCAAGCTGAGTACAACATCAATCTCTATTCATCACTCTGGTCAACTTTGAATACCATTTCATTGTGACATGTAAAAGGAAGTGCATAGGAGGATAAAACTGCAGAATGAACAAGCAGAAGATTTGAGGTGTTTCAGATCCCATGTGCTCTCAAGTTGTACCTGTGAGACTTCAACAGTTGCATTATGTTTTACTGGAAAATGTTTGTTCACTTCTGATAGTATCATATAATTTGTATTCCCTTCTTTTCACATCTTCATCTGTAACAAAGCCTGATAAACATTGGAAAGTCAGTATAGTTGCAGTCTTGAACCCACCAATTGACAGTCACAACATATTCTATGCAACATATTAAGCTAGAATATTAAGAAGGTGAGTATTGCAATATAATTAATATTTAAAATCATAAACAACAAAATCTTTTCATTATATTCTCACAAGTCACGCTAGAACTTAAAATACCCTATCATAGAAACCATCTTCTCGTAGTCTAGCCTAATAGTTCTCTTCATCTCCTCATCAAAAGTCAAACCAATTGTTAGATAAAATTCCTTTAGCATCATTTCACTAATTCCACCCTCATACTCAAGGACATGCTCAGACATCTAGATCCTTCCTCATGTATCCTTAAACCTATCCAGATAATACTTCACAAGCCTATAGAAACATGTTCAACCTTCCAACTGCAGATTTCAAGACCAACTTAAAAATTAAAATGGTAATACATCTTCTTCCTTTTAATCATCTGGGTCACCCCTATCACTTCCTCTTGATACATTCACTTCAAGATATTCACAAAATGATGAGTAGGGAACATGCAAACACACGTGACCCTGAAAAGATTGGTTTAGAGGATTAATTTAGATTCCACATGTAAAGAACTGGAGGTTCTTTTGCATTAGTAAGTAATCACTTAAACGAGTTTATAACGCAAAGGTGGAAGTAATAAACCTTGGAATCAATGTGGAAGTAATAAACCTTGAATCAACAAGTGTTGTTCTTTGAATCCACAAAGAACAATCTTGAATCCACGAAGAGAATATAATAAAGAGGAATTTATTGATGAAAAATTATGCCTCTAGGGCTTACAATCCTCTACTTAAATAGAAAAACAAACTATACTCCAACTAGTACCCAAATTTTACCAAAAATAGAAATAACAAAACTATCCTAAAAGATTCCCTACGATTGAGGAAACAAATTGGTCAAATTTAGAATCAAACGATTTGTTTCCTAATCAAAACGACTCCTAAAACATTACCTAAAATAGTAAAAAACTGACAAAACTTTGAAATCTCTCAATTTGGAGGGTATTTCGCAAAACAGACAAATGCAAACCGAACAACGGTAAATTTGGTTGACTCGTCTCAAAAATACAAGATTTTCATATATAATTCATCCAATTCGGCGTATTGTTTGAGAGATATGACCTGTTCTTCGTTGCAAGTCATTTTTTCTATCGCCCCCGCTTGGACTTCGACGGTCCAGTTTCTATGAATATATCTCAGCATGCTTCTACATCGGTTTACACCAAGTTATAGAGATCCAAAAGAGCCTTAAGGGAACACTCTTGGTAGGCAAGATAACAACACGACAACATCTAAATATGGTGTAATGAATGCTAAAAGAGTAAACACCAAAAGAGATATCAACAGTACGTGAGTATCAAGCGACATGCATGTATGCATGCAATGCATATATAACACACACACATATATATAGAGCAAATCTCCTATAAACTTAAGTTTATAGGGAATAGTACACCAACTTTTTATCCATTGATGTTGCATTTAGATTTTGCCATCAAGAGATGCACAAATCTCAAAATGGGCTTCATATCTTTTATGGATCCCAAGGCAACATCAATGGATAGAAAAGTTGGTGTATGACTATTCCCTATAAACTTAAGTTTATAGGAGATTTGCTATATATATATATATATATATATATATATATATATATATATATATATATATATATATATATATATATATATATATATATAGTAAGTTCTATGAACTTAAGTTCATAATGAATAGTGGTGCACCAACTTTTCTAACCACTCATATTGCTTTGGGATCCGTGAAAGATATAAAGCCACTTTGAGATTTGTGCATCACAAATCTCAAGGCAAGATGAGTGGATAAAAAATTGGTGCACCACTATTCATTATGAACTTAAGTTCATAGAAGCCTTGCTCTATATATATATATATATA